>JAHZMX010004981.1:0-14424 GCA_027743895.1 Seira musarum
TTCTTCAAAAGTAATATGAAACGTTTCAAATGTAAAAACTCTTAAAAATGCTTCGTTTGAAAACGCAGTAATTTGTAAGCGTTTAAAATTTCTTAAGTAATGTAGAGAAACTTTTTTAATCCTTAAGCAGTGCACTATATGGTAACAAGCCGTGATTATATTCACGTACTTGGTGGGTCTAGCATATCGGAATATATCAAATCTGTTTGCCTTAACTCTTATAAAGGAGTACACACGATTTGTCAACGCTAAATTTTCGTGGTGCAAATTGGCTTCTGTTTTACGAATCCAGTTATTTAAACTAAATGTAGACAAACGAGCAGTTTGTATTTGTAAAAGTATAGTTGATATAGAAGACGGTATTCCGTAACTTCCAAGTTCGGTAAAATAGTACGAGAATAATTGAGGAAATGTCACTTCTGAAGTTGTTGTATCTAATAAAAACATTGGCGGAAACGCCATAAGAGATACAAAGCAGTTGTATGGTTTGAAAGACGAGAATAAGCGAAATGGGTGTGTATGAACATTAACACCACTCAAGCGTTTAAGCCGCACAATCTCTTTCAAAAAAAACTTTGATCGGTGAGAGATTCTACTCATTAATGACTTGTTTTTGAAAATGGCTTGAGGTAGCCAAGCAATATTAGCATATTTTCCATTCTCGATGGCCACAAACGGTTCAATGCTTCGAAGCAATATCGGGTAATGTGTGTTTTCGTAATCAACGGTCTGAAAGTTGTCAAAGACAATAAAACAACGTGGCTCTTGCCAGGTTGATACGATTTTACCCAAAAAGTTCAGAGCTGGAAAATCCAAGTTTTTTAAAAATTTCTTATACTGTAGTAAAAACTCGTTTGTCAATGAAGAGTTACGAAACTGACGTTGATTGGGGCGAGGAATGAAATCCTTGTAAGCATCCGTATCTGCCAACGGGTGGAAACTTACTTCGGCAGAAACTAGAATAAGGCGAGCTAAAACAAGTAATTTTAAAGGCATGTTAAAATCTTGTTAAAAGTTTACGGAGAGATTATTGAGCAAAATTTAAACGACTGAATGAGTTTTAGTTTAATGTTTGCAATTGCAAATGAACATATGAACAGGTATACCGCTTTTCGCGTATTTTTAAAAGTCCAATTAAGTTTTACAACTGATTTTGCTGACGTGACTTACTTCGGCAGAAACTAGAATAAGGCGAGCTAAAACAAGTAATTTTAAAGGCATGTTCAAATCTTGTTAAAAGTTTACGGAGAAATTATTGAGTAAAATTTAAGCGACTAAATGAGTTTTATTTTAATGCTTGCAACTGCAAATGAATATCTGAACAAGTTTACCGCTTTTCACGTACCTTTTAAAGTCCATTTAAGCTTTACAACTGATTTTGCTGACGTGTGCAATATGGAATGAATACGTAGATTATTTGTCCAGCACAAAACCTTTCTTTACAAGGCTCCAAATTAAATTGATATTATTGAGTTATCACGTACATAGGCATGTGTGTCCGTCCATCTGTATCTACGGTAGCTTTTTGTAGGGTGGAGATCTAGAGTTGATATTTGGTACAGAAAAGGTACCTTAGCATGGATCAAGCGCTGGAACCAATCCATTTTTAGAATGACGCAATGCTTGCAACTTTTTAGCGTTCGGTCACCACTTAAAATCACAATTCGGGGTACATTACTAAATCCTGTGTGGTTTTTCGTACAACTTATCCATGAAATTTCTGGAGCTACAAGATTGTTTTGTTAATGACAAATCATTGAAGTAGGCAAATGATTGCCCGATGCGCACGCAGGAACGTTTAATTGGGATATCGTATCACAGGTAGTTAGTGTATAGCTCTCTGTCGTTTGCGTTGTAGGGTTGAAGTCGATACATATATAAAGTCAGCTATGTTTAGGACTAGCATAGCAAGGGACTGGTAGCATAGATAAGCTACCAATTGAAAAATTATGTGCGTTAGCAACATGAGGAAACCACATCTGTGTGTAAAGTTTGCACTGAGAACCACTTCAGCACGACAATATTACGAGCTAGGCAATCCGAAATCAAGGTACGTGTGGTCGCGTTCTGCTTTACTAAAGAAATAATTTTAAACATTAAAGCAAAGACCTATTTACCTTTGACAAGTTGAAGCTTTTAAAACATCGATAGTGTCGTAGCATATGACAGAGTTAAATGTAGTCTTTACCATCCCGTTTAATGTCTCAATGATATTGATGTCCACCATTTTCTTTACACAGTCACAAGATGCACACTTCAGATTGACATCACAACAGCTTTCATGTGAATTGTTTTCATCACCAGTTTCCGTTTATAGTCAAAAGATTTCAAAATTATAATGCAACAGTCTTATTCATTTTCTAATACTCTTTCGAATGAATCAAATTTGTTCATGTTGAATTTATCGTTGTTTGAAAGAGTTCTGCCACTATGTTTTAATCAAAATAAAAAGATAATCCCCTTTCTTGAATTTTTTGAAAATCCTGAATTAAAAAAATATGTTCATATGTGCTAATACATGTTTATGTACGCCAAATTCAACACATCGTTTGCCGTTCGCAACATCGATAAAGAATTTGTATCAATATGAGATATGACAAACGTATTTAAATTAGCTAAGTGCAATCAATAATCTTTTGCGAGTTTTTTCTACTTGAGGTACATATTTTTAAATTGGAATATTCCCTCATTTCTTAGCACAGGAAGGATTTTTGTGAAGTATTAATGTCCATTACTTTTAATCTGATCAGTGTGATTGATAAATACTCAAGTAATGTGGGACAATATAATTACGATAAGATCGAAACACATGGTAAAATTCAAAAGCGGTAAAAAAAACGAGAAACTTAGCCAGGCAAAAAATGACTTTTAAAGTAAAGAAATGAGCCTAGTGTGTGAGAAATAGTATAAACAAGCAGTAGTCAAAAGTTTGTGTTAAAGCGCGCATTTAAGCAAGGTTTTTTCAATTAGGCTAATGCCAAAAGAAGAATCTTTAAAACAACATTTTCATACTGCACATTTATTGTGTGCTAAGAACACCTTCACAATACAGTATAACTTCCACATTGGATCAACCTATACAAGACCAACCTCCTCATAATAAGTTCACCTATCCCGACATTTTTGTCACTTGAAACGTTTGGCATCAGGGTGATGAGAGAAAATAGCGTGTTTAAAGGCCCGGGAAACCGTGCAACTGAACAAAAAACGGCGAAGCTTAATTATTCTGGCAAATGGATAATAAGTGCAATTTGTGGAATATGGATTTTCATGTAGCTATGAGTCCGCCAGATTTATAAGTTTTTGAGGAGGGCCCTAATAACCCCATTTTTGGAACTAAGGCAAAATTGATCGATCCCACAGAGAAGTGTCTATTTTTAAACTACGTTTTCTTATTCAACAAACCTATATGCAAATGAAAGAAATAAAAAAGTAATTAAAAGCTACTATTAACAAATACTTTTTTCCCTATACGTACTCATAATTTTAGAAGCTATGCAAAGATCTCACAGGTTGAGCTGATTGAATTATAGTTTTCAGTTTTTTAATGTTTTCATTTGAATTATTTATACAATAGGATATATTTCTTAATGTCACAAATATGTCGGGATTTGTCGATAACACTGTCATGTAAAATCAATTATTCTACGTCATATTTCATATTGTTTTTAATGCTTTCGCGAACAGTGGTATATCAATTTTTTTATACCTCACCGTCACAAATCTTCAAACTTAATTAAGGCAGTGTTTTTGCACGCTCGAATTGCTGAAATAAAAACACGTCGATTATGATAAAATGTGTCTGCAGTCAGGAATTACTAATCAATAGTAAAACAGACATTAAGGGAACTGAATCAACAACAAAAAGCGTTATAAATTTCCCGGCATTTAAGCACAATGCACTTTCGTTTCCTTATCCAACTTTTACTCTTATTGGTAGGCGTTTGGGCGTCTCCAATGTTGGAACAATTAACTTTAGATTTCTACCCTGAACCTTTAAAACTCACACATCCAATTTTAAATGCATTAACAAGTTCATGTACGATACAGTTCCCTTGGAAAGCAAAACCATTGAATTTCACTTTAGATGACCGACTACTCGATCAGTTCATGCACAAGTGTTTTTACACCAAATCAGACAAATACAACTGCATAACTGTACAAACATATCTAGACACTGAAAATTCGAGTCTATACTACCATAACGAAATGGAATCAAACTGGGAAGAATCAGGTTACGATGACA
This sequence comes from Seira musarum, assembly GCA_027743895.1. NCBI lineage: Eukaryota > Metazoa > Arthropoda > Collembola > Entomobryomorpha > Entomobryidae > Seira > Seira musarum. The sequence continues at coordinate 4,247 of JAHZMX010004981.1, forward strand.
TTGAACCTGTGTACCATAATTTGTTTATGGCAGTACGTCACTTTGGTTACTGCGTGATTCAAATTCCACCCGTTTATATTCACTTCAATTCACCTGACTGGTTTGTCGTCAACAACGAACCTAGCTCATGTCACTGGTGGATTTCTAGGTTAAATCACATCAGAAAATTTCCAACTTACTTATTCATTCCATATATTCTGCACCCAGAGTATGACACCGAAGTTAGAGTCCCTCTGGAGCACCCTTCTACAGTCATAGGAGTAAACGTGGATACCGGTGACCTTTACTTACAATGCAGCTATCTCGGACATACATGGGAAAAACGATTAATTGGTAATTTTAATCTGTACTATCTTATTCAGCGTATCAAAAAACGTAGTAGTCACCGGCTGTAATGGAAAAATTCTCTTCCAAGCGCCGTAAAANGACCCACATCACCTATGAGCCTTTAGCAACATCAATGGAAACCTGCGATGTAGATGGCTTTCTCGGTTTAAGTCTGATTGTGATGATCCCAATATCAGTTGGCATGGATATTGAAAAAACATGGCCATATTTCTTTACATACACCAAAAACATGGGCGAAGGAGGAATTTCTGAAGATAAGACTCTACTTAAGAAATTATATTCGCGAACTGTTTTCGACGGTGGCGAAGATCTAGCCATTGATTTCATAGTTGATGAAGTATTCATGCACTACAACTGTAGCCTAGAGGAATGCCAGTCGATGCACTTTAAGTACGATTATGGCTCACTAAAATACAACAGTAGTGACCGGGCGGATTTTATTCCAAATTTAATTTCAAGCCATGGCTTAAAGTACGTCGTTCTGAGAGAAAAAACAAGAGGAAAACGTTTCAGCTTTGGAGAAATCAAGTCACTGCTCAAGCCATTCTCTTTCCTGTTGTGGCTTCTTAATTTTGGATGTCTTATCTACATCTTTGGGTCCCTTATCATCAGTGGGATGGAATTTGGTAGATTGGCGTTTTGGCTTTTTGCTGTAATTTTGGAACAAGGTGATGACGTTGGTGGTGGTTCACGAAACAAAATGTGGGTTTGCACATTACTTGGGATATGGATCTGGTTTGGATATTTCTTTAGGAATTTTTACACATCAACACTCTGTTCCGACATGACAACCCCTTCGGGACCGGATTATCTACCAGAGTCTTGGGATAACCTCTTCCTGGACAATCACAGTATGAATCTATTTTCCTACAGTGGCATGGAAAATAATCACCGTATGTATATGCAAAGAAAGTATTTTCTAGCAAATGAAACTCGCACCATGGACAATATCATGAGGCGTACGGTAATGTGCGAACCAATTGATATCCCCGTCATGAAAGGAAAATGGTATACCGGAGAAAAATATGTTGGTGGAGTAATAACTCAATTTTCCGTAGAAATTCAAAATTCCTTTGCAATAATTTACCATACTGAGGCCGAGACCACGTTAAATGAGATCAAAGTTTTAAGCTTGCTTTCCAATCGCTACATTTACGAAAATAATGAAGAAACCAAAATTTCTTCTGTACATGGGGTTTGGAGAAGTGGAATGTTGACACATTTACATAAAATTATTAAACGGGGTTTTATCGCTCTCGTGGAAGCTGGAGTACAAGGTCACTCATCATATTATATGGCAATGATTAAGTGTCACAGCAATTTAATTGAATATTCCGGCGGAAAATCCGACATAGCGGAAGGCAACTTGTTAAAGTTGGCAGAATCCATGTTGGCATACAATGAAAAGGGTAGAGAATTTAATGGTCATTGGGAGATGGATTATAATATTTGGGAGGATGCAAATCTGGTACAAGGTCATGTATATGATTTTGTTGCTCCGTATGCAATATTCTTCATGCTTGTTGGTCTGTCATTTTTTGCTTTCATTTGGGAAATAATTTCTCAAACTAGTAGGATCAGAACAAAGTATGCGCTTAAAAAGTTCAGAAAAACGTTGAAACTAAAGCTGATTGACAAGGTTTTGAGAAGTCTTGTTCAGCAGCTACGTAATAATATTAGAAGATAGAAGTAGAAGTATTTGCGAGACCAATGTCTGAAATTTTTTATTAGCCATTACTGACGAGTCAAATATTTTACTTGTACAATATGTAAAGTATTATGTAAATTAATGAAGTTCACACATACATAGTTTGGTATAAATTATTATGTATATTATGTGCTTTGTGGATTTGCTTACATCTAGGTAGTTAATCTGACTTCGAAAGCGGCGCCTCAATTGATATTTTGCAAAACAATATGTTCGGCAGATCCATGGGATTAAAACAGTATTTGTTTGTATGATGGTCTGAAATGCACAAGATGACTGCCAAACAACGTTCAACGCCAATGTTAAAATTTGTAGTTAAATTTTATGTAGGACTTTGCTATGAAAATATTAACTTTTATACAATAAAATTCTTACCATGTTTATAAATGTAGCCGAATTGTTCAACCTTACACAGGAGAACAAATTCTTCTACAAAATAATTGATTGAACATGAAAATGGTAGTAAATTAGTTGCAAAATATGTATTTAGTCGACGTCTAAAATTGAAACCAACGGATTTTTCTCATTCAGGAATATTCAAGTTGGATATGTTTAAATTTGCTAGACATATTTCCGTGTCGTCACGACCCATGACTATGTTTGCAAATTAAAGGTTTTATGTGTGATTATATTTTTAAGAAACTGACAATAATGTGAGCCATTAGTTCTACTATAAAGATGAAGGCTGTAAAGAGGATTATAAAAGAAAACAAGTACCAAAGGGCAAGCAAATCTTTACACGTAGCTGGAAATTCTGTTTGGCATTCGTTTTGAGTGTAAGACCTCACCACATGATGTGCAACTTCCTGATATCCACGACCACAGCCTTCATCCGACTCTTTCTTTCCATGCTGTAGTTTGCGGAGAAATTTACTCAATCCTTTTAAATACCGAGATTTAGTTTCCTTGTCTTCTAGTTGCTCATAAAGCTGATAGGTTGGCATGTAATCCCAATTAAATAAACCAACCTCCCGAATGTACCTCATCTTGTCAAGTACTCCAGACTCGACCATTGAGACAAAATCACGTATTCCGAATTTAGCATAAAACGTTGAGCTATCTACAATAACGCCTTGCGCCTGGCGGAATTGATCATGTTCAGGCTCGTTATTTTGAAACATTGCCCTTCCACTAATGAAACTTACAAGCGGTCCAACAAATTTCAAGACATCTTTATCTGGTAGAACTTGATAAAGGATGGCAAATGGGCCTTCCATATTGACCACATTTGTGGCGTTTATAATGCCATTCAAACTATGTTTAAGTGTCGCGAGATAGGATACCTTTTGTTCGGCCAATAATTTTCCACTCGATAAGAGTGCTAAACTTTTTCCAAAAGCAGTGGGAATTCCTGTAATGAAGAAATATCCTCTTTCAGCTAAACCTCCATCACCCCAACCATTTGGACAATGTGTTTCTTTGGTACTGTTAAGGGAAATCATACAATGTTCGGAACCATATCGCATGGTAATTACAACAACTGGTAAATCACTCTTATTTCCAAATAACGTTTCAACTGATTTAGGCAAATACTTTGGCGGTGGCGGAGTGGATATATCGGAATATATAGAAGAAGTATAGAGATTCCGAAGAAACATGGTGAAAAACATCCAAGATCCGATAACGAGTGCGGCCATTCCTAATTCAAGAAAATGTGCGTATATTAGCGGATGCATGACCTCTTCTCAAATTAAAATTTTACCTAGTTTCCCATTAGCGTCGTGTTCCAAAAGAATCGCAAGAAGTTTGTGGAAGGAGTTGCCATTGTACCCCAAAATTCGGAGAAGTCCGGCTAATACAACGAATGAGCTGAGAAGTACTATCCAGACGTCCAAGTTTAAGGCCGCTAAAAACTTTGACATGTTCCTGACAGCAGACGTTTGGCTGTCGATAAATTCTAGAGATTCTCCCATTACAACGTACTTGAATCCATGAAATCTAACGCTGTGAGGCAAAACATGTTTTGATGTTTGTTCCTCCAGCTGTGACCAACTGAATACACTACACCCTGTAGAAAGGTTCCTCCGAATACATAATTCCCATGAGAAGAGCAAAACTAGATTTTCTAGATCACATCTGTCGCATTTAGGATAAAGCGGCGTCACAAATGATAGTAATGGAATTTCTGACTTCAGATTGACTTTGTTAGAATGATAATAAGACCACATTTCATTAATCGTATGTAGGTCGTGGCCATCGTTAGGAACAGGAATTGGTTTTATAGTTTGCATTAAATGATAGTTGGTGTTGTGGTCCCGCTCTTCCAAATGTCCAAAACAGATCAAACACGCAAAATTTACCCCCATTTGAGGTTGATTGGGAACAAGTATAATTATTGATGAGATTTGGCTGGGGATCCATATTTGTAGATCTGTGATCAATGGCAATAGCAAATAATTTACAGAAATCCAGTTCCCACTTGCCTGCCGATTTAGAAACCAGCCATCTTCAGGAATGTAGGTCATTCTTTGGCTAAATTTATCTGTGGACACTGTAGGCACTTGAGCTATGCAAGCATTTTGTTGTGCATGTCTCCAGTATATTTTTTTCTTAAGCAGAGTTACATCTTCATATCCTGATGATTCCCATGTTAAGTTCCTTACATCATGAGTCCAATCGACGTTTGAAGGTTGGGATGTTTTCGTTTGAACTAATACACAAGACTGTAATGTCCAGCACTCCTCTAAAAGTCGATCATGGAAATCAAAGTTGGAATGCAAAACATAGGTTCTCCGAGAAAAATGGATGGTACAATTTGTGAATAATTTAGTTATCAGCATTCCCTCATTTGCCTTCCACTTTACTGCATTTACTCTTAAATTGACAGCTCTTGCCATATGAAATATGGCGAGAACTAGAAAAATAGGCACGCGCATTTTTGTTATGAAATTCCTGCTCTGGTCTGTTTCAATTTTTTTCAAAACTCAAGATTGGCGACTAGTAATTGGATTTCAATAGGAATGGTTGTAATTCCTGGAAATATTACTTGGCAAAAATTTATAAGTGGTTTGTTAAACAATATAAAGTATTACGCTTTATTTAATTTTCATACGTCACGCTTCCATTACTAATCGTATTAAGTAGGAGGGAGAGTAGGAGTAAACTGAACCAACATACAAAAATTATTGCTTAGAGAATTATTTTTATTGAAACGGTTTAAGAGTAAATTATAAATATTGAAACATTTAAAGTACAACTATTTTTTCCAAGGAGCAAAGAGGATGTGTCTTATGCGCACGTTTAAAACAAAATTAAAAATGATTCTAATAAAATAAAAATTGACAACGTTTTTATCAAACAAATGCAATTTCCATTGCAAGGCTTATATTTTCGAGTATTGCAATATACAAATTTGTATTTCGCTGTCATAAATTTACTTTGTCTTTATTAATTGGTGTAGAATTTAAATACCGTTCACCAATTAGGCTATGTTAACTATGTGCAGCAGAGAACAGTAGTCACAAGGGCATCAATAAATTTGGTTGCAAAAATGCACGTATTGGTATTTTTTGACATTTTAATTTCGAAAGCATTCATGCGAGAAATAGGTAAGCATAGAGCATAGTAGGTCTGTCTTTCAGAATTCATCGGTGAAATCATATTCGCCTTAGGTAGATTCGTCGCGCTTGTGTGTACATGGAGTATTTTGTTACAGATTATAAACATTGAAGTGTATGTTTTGTATAGTAACTTGCGTCATCTCGTCTGTCAAATTGCTAATGGCAAAAATATTTTTAGATGGCAAAATTTTCTAACGATAAGCTTTATGTTCATAATAATTTTGAAAGAATTACATCTACGCTAACATTTTACCATCAACTTGATTATTTCATTCAGATAACTTATCGTAATTGTCGTAAGATTATTTGCTTTGGCATAATAAATAATGTCACTTTATTTCCCATTCGCATTAGTTTAGCGTAATAGCTTCTACTTTACTTTCCATTGGCTTTAGTTGAATGCATTAGCTTACACTCACGTTAATTTTCTTTTTGATTCATGCACAACTCTACTATAATTTGAACAACTGATAAGCCAACTAGCAAAATGAATAATGACCACAGGGTATACAAATCAGTAAAGGTCGTTGGAATATCAACTTTACACTCAATTAGAGAGTATGATCGTAGCACATGATGCCCAATTTCTTGGTAGCTTTGACCACAGCCCTCGTCCTCTTCCTTCCTTCTGAATAAAAGTTTTCTAGAAAATCTTTTCCAGTCAAATGTAGTCTTGCTCCTAATTCCCCGTTGTTGTACAAATGAATCCAAACGAGAAGCCTTCAGATAGTGGTAATTAAATACATTTGCTGCTGCTATTTGATTCCGTTTATTGAAAATCCCTGACTCAATCACGACAGAAAAATCTTTGATGACAAATTCAGTAAAATATGTTTCTTTCCCATGCAAAACAAATCCTTGCGCCTGGCGAAAATTATTATTCTCAATTTCATTGTTCTGATACATCCCTCTATTACCTAACAAGCTGGTTATAGGCGCTACAAATTCTAAAACATTATACTTTGGATTCACTTCGTAGAAAAGAGCAAATGGCCCGTGTAAATTTACGACGCCCGTTTCATTCCAGATCGGTTTGGCCAAATGAGATGCCCTAAATTTCCTCCCAATTGTTCCGATTGTAATAAGTCTCACTTCTGGTCTTAAATAAGATGGAGTACCAGCATTTATTAAAAAGCTCCTCTCAGCCAGTGTTCCACGATTCCATCCTAACGGGCACTGGTCTACGCCATAGTATGAGCTGTTTTGCAGAATCAAGCAGTTCTGTGCAAATTCTCTCAACTTCACTCCATAAAAGTTTCTTAGGAACATGACTACAACTGGCAGTTGACTTCCATTCCCCAATATATCTTCCGCAGATTTTGGTAAATAATTTGGTGGTGGTGGTGCCGATATGTCTGTATATAGTGAAGACGTATACATGTTTCGTAGAAATATTGTTAGTAGCATCCATGCCCCCAAGAATGCTGAAGCTTTGCCAAATTTGTAGTCCGCGTCCTGTTCGAGTAATATCCCCAAAAGCATATACCAAGTCGGACCTTGAAATCCTAAGAAGGAGCAGTGTGCTATAAAATATGCCCAGCGACATGAACATCACTAACCACACATCCAACCTCAAAGGGGTCAATAGTCTTAGCAATGATTGCATAGTAAATACTTTGCTGTCTGATACAGTTGGACTTTCACCGACTATGACGTACTTGAATCCGTGAAAGGTTGTGCCATAAGGAAGCGCCATCGCCGGCATTTCCTCTCGAAATTGTGACCAGCTGAATGAAACGTGACCACAAAGATTGATCGAGCAGTTTCGACGAGTAAGTAGTTCGGCCACAATCGATTGAACAATGCAGTCTCTATCACATCTATCCACGACTTTGTATAACATCGTCAAAGAAACTTGTTTTGGTTTCATGATATTTCTTTTATTAATTGTGTTTGAGTGAAAGAATTTCCACATTTGTTTAATTTCATTGAGTCCTCCATTGCAAATCGGAACTGGTATTATAGTTTGCGTAGATGTGCTGGTTCGGTAATCGCCTTCATGCTGAGTTCCTTCGCAGGACAGGCACGCCAATTGTGCTAGAAATACTTTGTCAATGAGAATTATCATAGGTGCAATATGGCGAGGAATCCAGATTTCGTAGTTTTTGTCAAACGGCAAAAGTAAATAATGCACAGGAATCTTTTGATGTAGTCTGTTTTCACGGAGGAAATAATCCCCAAGAAAACTTACGCGACCAGTGCTTTTGTTTTGAATGAGTGCTGGCACTTGGGCTATGCAAGGTTGCAAGAATGTCTTCTCCCACCCAATGTACATCTTGAAAAGGGGCCTCCATTTCACATTTGTAGAGTTTGTAACTAGGGTATGAGTGCTAATGCATTCACTGGATTTAGAACAATATTCCAAAATTTTATTAACCACAAAGCTATAGTTTTTAACGACCTCACTTTTTCTGATAATATGAAAAGTACATTGAGAAAATAGGTCACGTAGTAGCCCCTCAAGCTTGATGACATTTTTAGCAGTTTTTGACACAACTAGCTTTTGTATGACACTCTGATCAGCATCAGCCACGCATGCGTTAACAAATCTGGATGAAGCAATGTAAATGAGAAACGAAGACATTAGAAATGTTTTCCAAAACATTTTTAAGTCAATACACGCGAAAATTCTGTGGAATCTGATGATTTCTCCAACAACGTCAATTAAATTTTAAACTGAAATGGTAAATTACTCAAATGGTAAATGTTTTAGAGACGAGGATTTTTTCAGAACAACTTGAGCTCCAAGACAAAAGTAATGTTCTTTTTAAAGTTATTTTTGCTCGTGGAGCTATTGCAAAGCTTGCCCGTCACGGATAGCAGTAAGCTAAGTTGTTGGTACTTCACTTAAAAAAACATTTCTTTTATGGAGGCTTCCTGCTCAAGTACATTTACTTTGGTAATCAATACTAATCAACATGAAAACTGACGCAAATAGTCACAAATGTAAATGCAAACTCGAACCTCAAAGACCTTGAACAAACTTCTATTCTTAACCCATATTATTGTAGAAAAATTAAGAACAATTCCATTTTGCGAAACAATGAGAATGAAACAATTTAATTCAAATACTAATAAATAATTGAAACTCAAAATCTAATACAAGAAATTTCAACGGGACCGGTGACTTATAATTTGCCCATACACCTAATTGATCAAAAGCACTACAATGACGCACGATATATTTTCATGGCTTTCATTCATTTCCACAATCCGTTTTAGTCAAGGCCAAAATGACAGTTTTGTTCCACTAGCAAACTTGTCGAGTAAATGCTTCGAACAAAACGAGATGTAGACCCGCTTTATAAACAAACCCCACTCGTTTTGTAGTTTTGAATGAACATATGACGAACAATATGACATACCTAAATAAATTGGTGCAATCAACACTGCCACCACTTAATGTTCATTAAATGTACATTGAACCCAACAAGCTCAAGCAGAACTTGAGCGTCGTTTTCATGCCTGTGTGCAAAACGGCGTACACATTCTCCTTTGAAGTAGGCTTGTCAAAATAAATCAGCGTTGATTCTATGACAAGCTCCAGTTCAGGATCATTCATAAGTAGACATGATAAAATGCAAAGCACTTGCTCCTTTCGTTTTATGACGGCTTCACATAGAAGTAGTGTTCGCAATAAAAATTGTAATGGCCATTTATTAAAAAAGTGTCGAAGCTCTGACACTTCCTTGCATTTTATTTGAGATTTCATGTTCCGCCAGAACTGTTCTAAAAACTCAGCTCATGAAAATAAAAAAATTCACGGCATAGAAAATGGGGTTCTTGATTCAGTTACCATTCCTTTTTGTCGTCTTACTACTCATTTGGTATTACAAGGACCGAAAAAAATACTCCAAATATCCGCCAGGTAAGTACTAACACTACGCACAAGACAAATAATTTTGGACAGAAGGGAATAAAAAAATTTGTGAATGAATTTATTTTTTAGGTCCATTTCGGCTCCCATTTATTGGTAACCTCCTCCAACTTGCAAGACAACCTCCAATGCTTCCGCCGCTAATGTTCAAGAAACTTGGAAACGACTATGGTGACGCAGACGAAGTGGTTTTCCTCAAACTGGGGCAATACGAAGCAATCATACTCAACTCACTGGACTCAATGCATGAGATACTGACTCATGAAAAAACTTCCGATCGATTTCAATTAGAAATCGTAAAGGACAGACACAACAATAGGAATTTGGGCGTGGTCTTCAGTCACGGGAAGACATGGCAGAACCTTCGTCGATTTACGCTTTCGAATTTGAAAAGTTTCGGCTTCGGTAAATCCAGTGCAATTGAGGTGGTCATTAACGAAGAAGTTGAAAAGTTTCTTGAACGCTTCGACAAGGAAGTTAAATCTTCGACCGGAAACGTGATCCACATTAAAGATCCATTCTCCACAAGTGTTGCTAACGTGTTATGGCGATTTGTATCAGGAAAGGCGTTTGACCATGATGACCCAAAATTACAAGAGATGATTAGGTTGAACAAGAAATGGTTGGCAAGCACAAGCGTAGGTCCGGATCTATCTGATCCCTTCCCAATTTTGAGGGATTGGTT
>JAHZMX010004982.1:0-20594 GCA_027743895.1 Seira musarum
TCATAAAACGCGGTCAGTGAAATAAAAGGGGATTGTATGCTCGCCATTTTTCCTTTTTAATTACATACGTGTCCACCTTCTCCATTGGAATAACTATAATAAATGCTATGGACAGGTGCTAACATCACCAACATGCCAATTCCACTTCCCTCTCCTCACACACATTACCACTGCTAAAAGTAGCTATCATTTGGAAAACCTTTTATTTCTGCAATATTGTCGCTGTCTCTCTCCATCCATCCTTCTACTTCGACTACCACCACCACCACACGTCCATATAATTATGGAGGTCTTCTTACCGAAATGCTTGTCCAAGCATTGCAAACCACCCCATTCGTCTCACGTTTTTCTCTTTCTCTGAAGAATACCGGTCTTTTCTTTTTACCTCGGCAAGTCAAGGATATTTTCTTGGCATGAGAATAGCCATTCTTCCATGTCTTCCGTTTTTATGAGGTGCTCACATAAGTCAAGTTCATGCGGTGTAATAGAGGCTTTCCTACATGGAATGGAATCACTCGTGTGTCGCAAACTTCCGCAGCTCCGAAGGCAAGTATAAGAGAAGTAAGCACGCGTTTTGCAAAAAAAAAAAAAAAGAACAGAGAATGTTGTTGAATGCACACCACGTAGCTTACATACAATATTATATGCATACCTTTACCCTTACCACACAGAAATAAAAACTTCGCTTCTGTTGGATGGGTAAAGTTAAGCTAGGGATTTGTCTTTTGCCTGAAAACCAAACCATATTTTTGATATCACTCTTGTGGGGGAAAATGCACAGCGGGCTTGCTCTGGCTCCTGCTACTGGCACATTCCTATTTAAAAAGGCATACGAAACTAAAAAAATCCATTTTATTGCTCAACCATACTAGAGCTAGAGCTGCTACTTTCATAAAAACAAGAGACGACAGAGAGAAACTCACAGAAGCTTAATGTACAGCTTGAATTGGTTGCCTGCCACACAACACAACTGCTGTTTTTTTCTCTGATAGAAAGTCACCAGATGAGAAAGCTCTTCGAGAAAGCAGATGGATGGATGGATAGATAGATGGACGAATGATGTGGGAGGAAGTAAAGTGGCGTTGCAACAGAAAAAAAACTACGGAGCTTGCTATTATTATACTGCTGTGGTTAGGTTAAAACACATTTTCATTTTTTTAAAGCATGACACTACTACCACTACCACCACCACGAAAAAAGTTGCCGCCGTGTCTTCACCAAGAAAGGACATGAATACATATATGAAAATCTTAACAGAGAAAAAAGTTTTTTGCATCATCATGGGAGTAAAAGAAATGTGTGAATAGAATACGCAAAGTAGAAAATCGCGGGAGAATTTGAATTTCAAATTTTCCCTTTGAACTCCTCATAATCTTCTTCGAATTTACAATTAAAATATGTTTACTTTTTCCGCACACTGATTCCATTTTTCGTTACAATTTCCTGTTAAACTTTCAGGAAGAGGATCGGATGATGTCAGGACAGAAATGACGGATTACATGCCATAAAAAATATGAATTTGCAACTCTCTGGCTTGGCCATTTTGATAGGTCCGCCAGTATAAGCAGCAAGAGTGAGTGATTGTAGTAATAGTTATAGCCATTCTGTTTTTCCCGTCGTGTTGTTTTTGTAGTGTTGCTTTTCTTGTTGTGCCTCCTCTTCTTTTTCTTCTCTTTTTTTTTGACTTCTGTTCTCGTTCTGCCTGGTGCCCGCTTGCTTTTGCTTGCGTCTAGTCACTGCATCAACACGCATTTGTGCAAAAAGTTTTGTACTTGTAACTTGTACAGTGGTATTCATTCTGGGGGAGAAAATAAGGAGATGGGGAAGGAAACGACAAGTGCTCTCTTTTTTCTCTCTCTTTCGGAGCTGTTTCATCCCAAGCCTATTCACTTTCATGAGTCAGTCTTGTGGCAGACATCCAACCCGTGACATTAGACTGCTGTGCCAGCACACACGACACGACGACCGCTCTTCCTCGATAAAACACACAAGTTTCGCAAATAGAGTCAGCAAAATGTAAAGGAACGAGTAAACAACAACCGTTATATTTCATCATGACGTTAGTGCTTCTCGTTCTCTCCTCCTGATATGTGTCCTCGTTGTATTATTTTTAAAAAAATACGAACAAGGTGTTAGCTCTAGGAATGGAATGAGTAGCGGTGAGGGAAAGTGAGAGAGGGAGAGAAAGAGAGTTTTGTTATGAAATTTGTTTCCTTGCGTCGTCGTCGATGCAATTAAAAAGCCCCGAGTATATATTCTTTTTCGTGTGAAAGAACAACGAACGCAGAGAGGAGACCACTTTTTCTTTTGACATTTTTTCCCTACAATAAAAACATTTTTTATTGTTTTCTTTTTTTCCCCTTGCAAAAAAAATACTTCGCATTCTTGACAGGTCATAATGAAGCGACGTGGCTGGGAAAACAGATTTATTATTTCTGTAAACAGAAGTTGACTTGTTAAATAGGTAAATATACTTGTTAAAATGAGTAGTGGGGGGTGTATATGCAAATTTTCCGGAAGGCATTCTAATTTTTCAAGTTAGACTTTCATCAAGAAAATTAAATTTTCCCCGCAGTCTTCAACTTTCCCCAACTAAAATCTTCCTCTTGAGTGGAAACAAAACTAACTTTTCGCCATCTTATAGACTATTTCTAAGCTAACACCTTGTAAAAACTTTTGTGTGTCTTCTCCATCAGCATAATAATATATACTTACTTAATATCACAAGAAGAGTAAAGTAGGAGTAATTACTTCCACGAAATTAAACATTGAATGGAGCAGTATCACATATCCATGTAAAAAGTTTTTTTTCCTTCTTGTATGACAGAAACAGAAATTCTGAGTCCGTCTTGTAAACTATAGAGCTTCCTTAGCTATTAAATATTAAGAAAATTTTTACGCTAATTTTCTCAGAAAATGATCTGTGGGTTGAGACCATACTGTGACTATAATTAAACTTAATAGAGGACACAAGCAGATCACATCATTTTCTGTGAAGCATTTAGTATTTTCTGCTCCTCTTTGCCATCCGACTTTTGCGTCTGATATATTTGACAGTACAGTACACACGTACGGGCTTCCGTTTTTGGTGCTTTCCAAAGTTGAGCAAGAAGAGAATTTCTTGGTTCTTCGTTTCTCCTCCAACTTTCTCCAGAATTCCAAGTTTACTTATGTGGTTTACTCTGTGGTGCGACAATGGCTTGCTAAGGTAAGGTCTTTTATCTTTCTTTCTCTTACCTCTTAAAACCATTCTTGTTAACCTTTTTACGGTGGAAGCATATCATTAATGTTATTACTCGTTAGTTTCTGTCCATATTCATGCGCGATCTAGGTCATCTAAAAATATCTCTGAATAATGCGCTCATATAACAATAACAATCAATAAGGATTTTGAATTCAATATTATGCTTTCACCCGACAAGCGGAACATCTTTTTATTGTTTTACTCTTCTCATTCATTCAAGCTTTCGTTTTTTTTTTTTGAGTGAAGGCTCATTTCTTTCTTTCTTCATGAATAAGCTTATATGAACTTAGGTTGAGTTGCCACTTGCTACTACTACTGAATAGAAGGCATGGCAGTGGGACTGTGTGTGGAACTTCAAACAATATGCTTTGAAATGAGCTTAGAGGCTTTTGCCTTTCCTTGGAAACGCTTTCAATTCCCTTTTAATTTTGGAAATGGAAATCGAGACGAAAAAATCTGGTTGTGGAGCATGCATGATATCACACAACATTTTCAAAATGAAATGCACAGAAAAAAATTAAAAGTTTGTAGGAAAAAAAGAAGATGCTCATGCGAAAAATATCCTTTTGTTCATGTTCCAATGCCTTTTTAATAATATCTTTTACTTCTGCCTGAATTCACATATCTGCCAGTGAAGCACACGCTACCGTTATTGTCACGTAAATGTATACCCTCTTGGATTTTTTTATTGAAACGATAGAATAGATAATTAGAGAAAATTTGTAGGAATACATCCACCAGAGCTCTATTGAACCATATTTTTCTCCAGTCGGTGTTCTGTTCCTTATGCAGGCTTAATTAAAATGGAGAAGGACGTGACTTTTATTTCATTGTAAAAAATAAGCATCCATCCATCTTCTTTAGTTAAATATTGATTCAGTACCTCACTGTGTGCAGTGTAGTATATCGCAGGGTGAGGAAGAAGGAGGGATGATTTTTAATAAAAAAGGAGGACTCTATCTATTTTTAAGATTTATTATGCATATTTTATGCATATCAGAGATATACATAAATACTTAGATACCCGTGGTCTCCTTCTCTATTCAAACATGACCCAGTAAAAAAAAGACGTAATAAATGTTGTAAAAAAGCTATCACGGAACGAAACTCAACTCTTCTCGACCCTGGCTCTCTTTTCTTTCCCTTTCTCTCTCTCTCTCTCTCTCTCACTCTTTCGATCGCTGTATTTGGTTCTGAGCGATGGTTAGTATCTTGTACGATGACGTTGTAGAGCCAAGATAATCTATGTTGATACTACAATTCCATAAATTGCCACAGCTTAATCTTCCTTCTCCTGTTCCTCTAGACCCCACTATGATAATGAACAATCTTGTTCGATGACGTTGTAGAGCCAAGATAATCTATGTTGATACTACAATTCCATAAATTGCCACAGCTTAATCTTCCTTCTCCTGTTCCTCTAGACCCCACTATGATAATGAACGACTATTAAAAATCAAACTTGACATGTAAAAATGGCCAAGCTATTGAGAAAACGATCTTCTCGAGCGAGCCATTTCACTTCATCACACACCATAAAGCTTCACACGATTGAGCTTGAACACAAAAAGGGCCTAATATGTAGATTGCTACGAAGAGATGATGTTACTCATGATGATCGTGATGATGATAACATAAAAAATTATATTGGGAAGCAAATTGGATAGAGTAGAATGCGCTTTCTCTGAGAAAAAGGCGACTTTTCTCCCTGAGAAAATAAAGATGATAGAAAACACAATGGAGAGGAAACCTCTAGCATATGTATAGGGAAAGAAAGTTGTTTGGATAGCGGAAAAAAAGAGGTGATGATGATGGTGACTAGAGGATGTCGATGTGCTCAACAACCTCTTGAAAATGATCAAAATGATGCGGTGAAATGAGGCAAAACTAGATGTGATCATAGCAATAAAAATAGTAATGGTAGGGCGTGCTTGCCTTCCCCATTCCCCTTTTTTGATGAGACAGAAAAAGAATTTCTGATGAAACATATTGTTGCCCTCTCTCCTTCTCCATTCATGCTGAACGATAATGCGAGTACATAAAGCATTCATAACTACATGCAGTGGAGTGGCATTCCTGTCCAACTGGGTCACACTACATTACCACTTTTTACGACTATCGAGAATATGGTTGTGGAGGAATAATGTGTACATAACTTTATAACTTTATACGGGAAAAATAGGATATGTTGGAACGTGACAATGCGGATATTGACATATTTGCTGTTGTAAATCCCAACAATAAGTTATATCCTTCTGACTTGTTTTTCCTCTCCCTACGAAAGAAAACCTATGATGCGCACAATAAGTATATGGAACTAATGAAGTTTGACTGAGAGACCAACTCAAGAAAGGAGGTGTTCAAATCAAGCGTTGACAATGACAAAGAAGCTTTTCCAAAAGCCGAGTCTAAACCAAAGGGAAAAAGTAATTTTCTAAAATAACGTCAAGGCTTTGACTAGGATTGATATTTAGACATGCAAACTGAGGAAAAAACGAGGACCAGGCCAGGTATACTTAGGTATTTAGATTGGATGGGCTCATGTTTTACTAAAGAGATTAGCCCTTCACCATTGCGTTTTAAGCGTAATAAAAATGACGCTGGCGTATTAAAGATTAAAAGATCAAAATGAAATTTACGAGGATTCGTGCTTAATGCCTTGCTGTTTGCCTTTTGGCTTGAATTTTCATCAAAAGTAATCTGAAGGGATTTTTTAAACCACATACAAAAAATATGTAATCACAATCCCTCTGAAAAATGCGAACACTATATTTTTTCAACATCAAAATACATTCTATTCATCGTCATCAACATTTTTTACTTTGTACAGTTGTGTAAAAAGTGTAATGAAACATGAAAAGAAAGCGTGTTTCATAATAATTCAAGGTCAATGAGTTTTCTCCATATTTAAGGGGGTGGCTTGCCATTCAAGGGAATAATCCATTTTTCGTTGTATTTGCTCAGTAGCCTTTAGACAAGCAAGCGCATATTTTGTTTGCTTTGCACGCAACCTTGTAATTTTGATAAAAGTACATGCGTTTCTCATAAAAGATATGTATTCCCTCTAATTAAAGTTAGCATATTTTTTTTCAGAGAGAGTTTTAATGGAGGGCTGTTTCCGTAAATGTGAGTAACTCTTATTGTGATAAATCACAGGAATTCAGCGGAATGCATGAATAAGTCAACTATTTTTTGGGAGTGGAGAAAGCAAAAGAAGAAAAAAATGCATTTGCTAGCGAAATTACATTACATAACGAAAGTAATACTGAAATTGGGTAAGGAATATTGGAATACAAAAAAGAGGGCAATGATAGTGTTCACTATACACCCTTTCAAAATAAATTACTTTTTTCAAGTTCACCAATAGAAAATCGCTCCCTGTTAGTGTAGGTATGCAATTTGCCTATCGATTAAGTAGTTATTCCTGGTACCCGGTAGTTTCTAGCAAATTATCAATGTGTATGCATACTTTTTTTTGCGGTGAATCGATTCATGCATATGGGGTTTCGCTAAATTGAATTAGCAATATTATGCTATACATCAAGTTGATGGTATCTTATCTTGGGTATGGTTGGAATTGGAGGGGGAAATGTTTGTTGGAGAAAGAGTACATGACATGACAAGATATCTTTCATCTTTTCTTTTGCAGATTTTTTTTCATCGGAAACGTCTGAAGGTAATGAATGACCAATAATAATAAGGACGAAAGGAACCTTGTAAATAATGGTCCATTTCTCAACCTCAACCCTTTTTTATCGATATCATCATCATCTCTGCTTCTCGAATCGGATAAAGCGACAAAATAAGTAGAAAAATACATCTTTTTAGGAGCTAACATTATTTATTCGGATGGAAGCTAGCGAATCCAATTTTTGCAGACTATTTAATGTGCATTAATCGTAAAAAATAGGTTCAAGGGAAGGGAACATAAATGAACGTGTGTACCTAAAAACAATATTTTATCGAATCATAACAATAAAACTTTCTTCTTCCTGACAAGTTCACCCAAACAAGAAATAGTTTTGTAGTTCATCATCAACAGAAGCAGTTGGAGAGCAGAAACACATAAAGAAAAAAAGTTTTCTTAATTTCCGGAGGTGGTTTTGGTTTTGATTCGTGGATTGTTTCTGAAACATACATAGTTCCCTTCAACTTTAACAATTTTCTTCGGTTTTCTCGGAACATATCAACGTAACATCAAAAGAGAAAAAGACACTTTGAGTTTTCCTTTGAACAATGAAAAATATCAGAAAAAGTTTGTGATTTTCTTGTCTCTAATTTGCAAACCAAATTCATTCCTTTTCTTGTTCACGACCAAACCACTAAAAAAGAAATCAGTGAGTAAGTTTTAACAACTTCTCTCATCTCCCCACTACCGTTCATCTACATATCCACAAACCTTTGTGAAAGTACGTTTAAATGGATGACTTTAAGTTAAGAGTGAGGACTGAGGTGATGAGTGCCTCTTTAGTTACATGCGCACTGAACACTAGTGTTAAATAATAATTTGTGAATGTTCGAATGGAGAAACCTATTCTGCAAGATTCTCCAAGTTTTGTGGACCTTTGCACCCTGCACCAGCATGCCATGAGATACTACAGGTACGTACCATTTTTATCAGTTTATTAAAATGATATAGGAATTTCGCCAATACTGTTACTCATATCTAGTACGTAAATCGTAATGAAGTGAAAGTAGCACCAGAAGTGAAACATGTTAATGTACGTGTGAGCTTATCCACGTGTAAATTAGTTTCACTTCAGTTTTAGTGATTCAAAGTTAAAGAATTGATTGAGGCTAAGTTTATTTTCATAAATCAGTTGGTGTTTGTGTGACGTAGAAACACAGAACAGGGTAAACACCCTGTTCCGTGACGTAGAAACGGAACCTTTGCTGAGATAAGACACTTTGCCGACAGCATTGAACAATTTCAATTCAGCGCCAGTGCTCCCTTTTTCTAAGCTCAAGATTGATTTATACAGTTGGGTTGAAGTAATAAACATGCATTACTTGAATTTGCATTATAATCCTTTCTTTTACATAAAATGTTAAGATATTCCATTCAATCTTGCTGATTCAATAATAAGAAAGTGCCACATTTGACTCTGTTGACGTAATTCTTTATTACGTAGCTGACCGTAGCTAAGCGAGTGTTGAGATTGACATGACCGTCTGTCCGATCGATAACTGTCGAACGAGGTCACCGATTGACCTCTGAAACAAAGGTTCTTTGTTAACGGCAGGGTCAATGTTGAAATTTTTTTCAAATGGAACATATGGCTTGCGACAGCTTATTCGAAAGCCCTTTAAAAACAAAATAAGACTGTTGCATTAAAATTTTGAAATTTTATAACTAAACGGCAATCGGTGACTAAAACTATTTGCATGCATGCTGTTGTGATATTCATATGAAGTATGCATCATATGACAATTTATGGGACATGATGGACAACAGTATCAACAAGACATCATAACGTGATGAAAAAGACAGCATATAACCTTTTACTCAGCTACGTCCTTATCGCTGTTTTAACTGTACTAGTTTCGGTTCGACTTTGAGGGCATTTTAAAATATCAATGAAACGGAATCTCTTAATAACATGTCTAGTCTAACAGTCGAAGTTATGAAAAATGCGAGAGATGTTCGCTCGATCTCTTATAAAATTTGAAAGGATCAAGAAAAATATGCTATGATGATGGAATTTATTTCTGAGTGCCTAAATTATATTTTATTTATTGTAATATACGTTTCCTACAGACTCTGGATATACGCCTGTAACACTGTGCTGGCTGTTGCCACACTCACCTTCACAGTTTTTGCCGCTTCTACCTTTGTCGATCCTCGAAAATCACTTCTCAGGTGAGTTGCATTAGCCAATAATTAAGATGAAGGATATAATATTAGAGAGGGAGAGAGAGTGTGTGTATGTGTGTGTATATAGGTGTATGAATCTATCCTGATATTCTTTCATTTGCTTTTCGCGTCCCCGCAAGAGAAGAGATTAAAAGAGACTTTATTGGAAGTCTATGTCACGTCTATTATTACGTGCTTAAACTTAATTACTTCTCTGTCTTTCTCATTCTCATTGTTCAGTGGAGTGGAATATTATCAGCCAACGTTTTTGTACGGGTACGTTGCCCTTCTCCTTCAATGCGGAGTGTTGCAAGCGATAGGCTGTATCGGAGCATTACGTCTAAACCAACGACTTCTGAACTTGTATTGGACAGTGCTATTAGCGCTTATGATCGGTGACATTCTCGTCGGACTCGTGTGGGCATTTCGCCTGGACCAGATTAAGTCAAATTTGAGACCAATGCTGAAGAAAAAGTTGATCACTCTGTATGGGAGAGACCAAAAGTTTACTGATGTATGGAACTGGGTCCAGGTCCATGATTCCTGTTGTGGGGTGGATGGCCCGAGCGATTTTTTATTATTGAACGGTGAGCCCTTTTATTTCTCTTTTTCCTACCTTACCCCCATCAAATTGAATTTCCTTGCCGATCATAGGGGCTGGTATTTTAAGGATGCTTTTCAGTAAAGCAATAAGCACACGGTAGGCATGCTAAAAGCATTTTTCTGCCCACTTTCACTCACTCTTCTCGCTCGGCAGTGTTCTACTGATTTTATTACGGCCTCCATGAAAAAATTAGACGTCATACATTGTTCGCTAGTTCTTCCTTTGGTTTTGCTCCATTAAAAAATCAAAAACAGACGAGGAAGCGGAGATCCATGGAATTCAGAGCTTCCAGCCAAACAAGGAAATATCGAAAGTTCCACTTTTTTCTTTCAAAAGATTTCTTTCTTTTTTTGTCTCATGACCTCATATGGCTCATCATTAGTAAAAGATTGCTTCTTGTTTTAGTACTAATATTACTACGCAAGATAGAATACGCTCATGTCATACAAATTTTATATCACGGAAACTACAAGCATGTCTTCGGAAGAAACTTCCTTTTCCATCCACGTTCCACGCTACCCCCACGTCGTACCTATGAGCCTGTAAGCTCAATCTGTTATAATTGTAAGTTATATTTGAGAGAAAAAAGAGTTGCTCGTTTTTTGCGCCAGACAAATTACATTGCCATTTCTCGGCAAAGCAGTACATTAACGTTGAAAGTAGTAGTTCGACGAGCAAAAAAGAATAAGAAGAAAAAGTTTACTTTTTTCTATCGCTTCACCATCACATAGGAAATAAGCTGTGTACGGCCACGGGTTACATTTTAGATTGTGAAGACGAGATTCGCGAAAAAAGAAGGAAAGTGAGTTAAGTAGGAGCTATGAAGTAGAGTCTCTCCTTTGCATGCACACAACTTTTTTTTTGTACTCTCTGTTTGGTAAAGTTAATAATTCATAAAATAGTAGTGATGAAGGAAAAAGAATGAGGCGAAAATAGGAAAGAAATAGAGAAGCTATAAAGGAAAAGTGGGAAAAAAGTGTAGAAAATACAGAAAGAGAAAAAAATGATAGGAGCAACGGCATCGTAGTAGCAAACTCGCAGAATGAAAAAAGTGTAAAAAGGGACTGAGCTACCGGGAAAGAGAGGATCAATATGTATGGGTTATTTAGACAGTTAAGTCTGGCGAACTAGCTATGTATAATTTTTTTTTCCTTTTTAGATTTTTTTGCACACAGTAGTGTATTCCCTTATTTCGATGAAATAGTCTCAGTGTAAAGAATAAACGGAAAACGTGCTCGAGAATTTTCTTTATAAAAATCGTTCGTATATTGGCATTTGCTTGTAAATGGGAGAGAGAGAGAAAGAGGAAAAACGAAGTGGGAGCACTTCCCATCTTATTTATGCATATTACGCGATGTATCGGCTTTTGTTGGTCTTTTTGCGTGATGTGCCGCGATGGCAACACATACGGTCAAATGGGAGTTGAGCACTTCTGATGAATTCATTTAGTTGTGTGGAGAGTGAAGTAAGTGAGACCAATATAAGTGGCATGGTTTAAATAGGAAGTAGAATTTTTTAAAAGGACAACATTTTAGAAATGGTTTTCAGGATAATGTATGCCAAATATGTAATGACATGGGAAACAATGGGGAGAACTCTGAAATGTTGCCAAATTTTTTATACAAAAATAGAGATATAACGTATGAATGGAGTAGAAAGGGACAAGGAAGATAACATGTTTGTAAACAAAAAAGAAGCGTAGTAGAGAGCATGGCATAGCGCACATTATGAAATAAAAATGGCCTTATGCCCTATAGATAAGGAGAAAATACGCCTCCATCCATGTTTATTATTTTTTGCCTTGTTCAAGGCTTGCCAAGAAAATGTGAAGACAAGAAGAAGAATAAGAATGCTTTTGAGTTTTTTAAGAAAATGGAGAAGAAAAAAATTGTGCATTATGGAATCCATTTCTACGTGAAAGGAGTGAATTCTTTTTAAATTTGGGGAATTCTCGTAAGGAGAATACGTGTGCTTCCCTTTTTAAATTCTACTCATGAATTTTACAATTCTAGTCTGAAATCACACGTAATGCATTATGTAACTGACAGTGAGTGATGTGATGCTGCCCGAACGAATGAACCACCGACGTTTTATTTCAGTTTTTGCTTCTTGATTTGGATCATGTTTCAAACTGTCTATTTGCTCTAGTCATTATAGTGAAAAAATAAGAGATGCTTTTGGTTTAGAAAGACGGCTTTCTTGGAATGGAATAAGACGAGGGTCCGACATATGACAACGCCAACAAAGTACATAAAAATATTGGACAGATTTTTTTTCCGAGTGGTTTCCCTCAAGGCCCCTTTAAACTAAATTCCTTTGCTTTGTGGTTTTCCTGGTAAAAAATGGGGAAAGGGAATTTAGGGCGAGGAAAACGACTCCCTTTTCCCATGAAGCTTTGCATGAGAAATCAATGTTAAAGTTGGTGGAGGAAAAGGATGTAATTTCCGAGGACTCTGTCAAGAGTTCTTTTTGAAGTGTTTTTTATTTGCGCAAAAATTTTAATAAAATTGAAGAGTTGGGAAAGCAATCTTCTTCTCATGTTGTGAAGGGTAAAGCAAACTTGATTTTAAAAGCAATAAAAGCGTTTTTCTCTTGGAATATTTCTCCACAGATTCTGCATTGGGTCAGATAGACACAACCAACCTGGCAAACTTGCCTGACACTTGGTCATCTTATCTAACGCTTCACGAAGATCGATTACGAAACCAAGATATTATCCCCATACTTCCAAGCACATGTTGTATTTTCACGGTGAATCCCCTCACTACCACAGCGGAAACTCCAACTCAGCCAGAAAACCGGGCTGGAAGTGGCGGTGTGGGTTGGGGTGACCGCGGAGGAGGAAGTATGGAAGCTCGGCGTAATCTTCAGAAGGTTCGAATGGGTGGGAATGGGAAAGGGGATGAACAACGTTGGAATGACCCTGTCAATCGAAAACCAAACTTGGGATTTTTCCATGACGAACCGCAGCGACTAAAGGGGATGTATTATGCAGGGAACATAAACAAGGATCCTCCGGAAGAGTCAGCCATTTATAACCAACTAAAGTTAAACGACTTAAATGACTCCATAGAAAAAAGTAGCAACAATAGCACTAGTAATAGCAACAACAATAGTACCGCGTTTTTAGGAAATAATATAATTGTGAGCGACTTAAAGCAGCCGCAGCCCCTCGTGACTGATCAGTATCCGTTGGTTGGTGCTCCAATGGGATACTATGGCACCGGAATCGGCATACCCCCGCATCAAATTCCGCCTGCTGGTGCTCACAACAGGAGAAAAATCTCACACGCTAAGAAATTTGACGAATATGGATATATCGAAAGAAATAACCGTTATAATCAGTTTGGTGGATATAAATTAACTACGACTAATAGTCCTCCACCTCCTAAGCCTCCCCCATCCACAATTGGCGTTTGTGTGCTTCCCAGTCATTTAAAACAGTCGTCAGCTTCCTCAATGTCCACCCCGAATCCTGATCCAAGCGCTGCTAGTTCAGAGGAGAGTTCAGAAGGTAGCACGGCGAATCCTTGGAGTTCAACTACTGTTGCACCAACCGTCTTCACAACAACATCTGAATCAAACACAAAATCTTCCATTCTCACACAAGAGGGATCCCATTCACCGTCCTCAACTACCACGACAGTACCTTCCAACATGAGTCCACTTAGACGTCATCCCTACCCTTTCTCCGTTTCTATGGAGCAACACTTTGAGGGTTGTGGCGATAAGGTCCTTGATTGGGTGGAACATTCCGCAGATGTTCTTTTTGTGATCGGTTTCTGCATCATTGTATTCGTAAAAGGCTGCTTCATAGCCATACTCAGATATGAAATTAAAGAGATGATTGAGAAAATCAAATTGTTGAATGGCGAAGAAGGAGCGTCTCAGGCAATGAACGAGCTGATCGGAATGACTTCCACTTATGAAGCATCAAACGAGGACGGCGCCGAAAGGGAAGGGCTTATGTCAGATGCACACAATAATAATCAAGACACTTCCTACTCAAACCAAGAAACTATCCCTGGAGGAAATAACGGCTCTGGAAATGGGCTCACCATGTCATCTACGACGATAAGAAACTGCGAAGAGGATGAAACTCACGGGAGAAAAGACAGTCGGGTGAACCACAAACCGATGGCAGGATTACTTGGACAATCAGGATCAGGTACTAGGCAAGTTGGGAATCATATTGGGTGCACAAGTAGTAGGGAGAAGCATGATATTGAGGACGACTTTGATAGTGGGAGTGCTCTCCTAGGAGATAATAAGCATCCTTTTGGTGAATCCCCACCTCTCATAGATATTAACAAACACTCACCACACCTATTTCACCGGGAAGGGGGATCTAGAGAAACTGGCGCTATGGTAGTCGGTGCGAGTGCTGGCTTCCCCAAAAACGGGAATAACAATAATAGTTCTAATGTTAGCTCTTGTACTTCTTCGAATCGCACAAACATTGAAGACGTTAGAGTGGCATTATCATCCCCAATTTTACTTCATCCCAACAATGCCAACTCGGCTAGCACGTCGAGTCATTAGCAAATGGGGCAAGTAGGACTCCCTCCCGAGCCTGTCGTGTTGGAGCTCCTACTTTAAAAAAACAGCATGAGAAGGGGATTTTCTCTTTCGCTGACTCAAAAGAGAAATTTAATACCGAAAGCAGGAAGTCATACATGACATAAATGTGATGATATTACAGGCATTTCCGTTCTCCACAAAATGATTGAAAATGAAATTATGTGCAACAAAAAATGGAATCACAGAAAAAGGAAGGCGTTCCTTGACTGATAAAGATGAATTAATGAAGAGTGTAATAGGAACTCTAGCGAAACGGCGTACCTTTTTTCTTCTCAAATAGAATCATGCTTATCATTACTTAGTCTTATAACAACCAAAAACCATGTAAATAGATAAGCACAAAGGAAATATGAGAGACAGAATCGTTTTTTTTCTTCCTAGAATCCTTTTGAAATTCGATCTCAATTCAAAGACAAAAGAGCAGAATGTCTTTAGCAAAGAAGCACATTTAAGAAAGATTCTTCAGCTCTCCTTCTGATACACAATTCTGTTGATTCTCTTGTACCTCTCTCTAATGAGCAAAAATATTGAATTATTTTTCTGGAAAGATTTAATGCAAAACTTGTTACCAGATGCACGACAAAACTACATATTGTGACGTATATAATTTTTCAAAAAGGAAATATGCTAACAAGCTAAAAGAAAAAGCTTAACCTGCATATATCATAAAAAATTTTCTTTAAAAAACAAATGCAAATTTTTGCTTACGCAAAGCGAAAATGCATTAACAAGAAATGAGCTGCTTAAAAACTAAAGAACAAATAAAAATGCACAAATAGAACAATGTCAGAGCTAAAGAGCTATTTATCCTAAGGACGATCGTCTTTTCAGTCAATTTCTAGTATTTCGATAGATAAAGTAAAACCTAGAAAAAATCATATAACCTACAATATTACATGCAAATGCTTTATCTCATATGGCATTTTCTGGCTGAATTTTGCTAATGACGTGGAAATGCAAATATGATTCGATAAATTGTATTTAAATTATGAATGGTTAGAGTAAAACTGTTTCCAAAAAAAATGTAAAATTTGTCCATTTGTAAAAGAAGAGCTGAATTTAGTAAGAACAAATAGGAAAAGATATTTGAGGTTCATCATCATCAACATGACTCGCTGCATTTGTTTCGCAAAAGAAGAAAAAAGTTGTAGAAAGTACTAAAGTAACTCGCTTCAAAGAGTGAAGCAACATTTTTGTCTACAAATTTTTTACATGTAAGCACGGAGTTTTGTTGGTAAAAACATGACATGGAACAAGCCATATGCAATGCTTTTATTTCTTTCCTCTCGCATTTTTTGATCGATCGAGCGCAGGCCAAGAAGCTGTAATGAATCAAAGCAGGATTATGGTGATGCAAAGCCGATATGGATGATTTGATTAAAACCAGAAATATATTACTCCAGTAGTTAATCTCCCCGTCCTAAAAACAAATATCACAAACTAATGAATATATATATATATATTGTATTCGTAACGTACATAAAAAATTTATGATTCCAGTTATATCTTAATCAAATTGTTGAGTGTTTTTTAAGCCAATTATATGCAAATTGAGGAATAGATTAAAATAGGAAAAGTAAAATGTCTTAAGATTATTAAACGAACGTATGAAAAAAGTTTTATAACTTTATTGCTGTAGCGTATATATAACTAATAAGATGATGATATGATGGATGAGTTGTGTAAAAAAATTGAAGAAAATGTTATAGAACTGAAAAAAAATTAATAAAACGGACCAAGTTGTGAAATTGGTTATTATACTGCGATGTTGCGCTGAAAATTTTACCATGGTGCTATACTATCGAGAAAGTGAAACGAGTGGGAGCAAAAACGGGAAATGCGATGAACGGAAGGTGTCAAATTTCGATTGCCATCACCATCACAACAGAATGAACGGCTCACATAGTTACTAATTTAATGGGAATGTGCGCGGGCGTTGTTAATGAAAATATATGTGCATTAATTTAAAGATATGATTAAATTTGAAACTTCTTTTGCACTTACCACTATCTCGTTTTCTTGAATAGCCATTATGATGTCCATGGATGTTCCACCAACAACAATCTACGAAAAATTAAGTGAGTATATAAATAGATAAACTGAGTCGATGAAACGTGCGCCAGATATGTCCAGCTGAAATTTATTTGTAAAAAGAACTTGTTTATCGTCTACAAAATAAATTTATAAGAAAATAACAGTAAAACCTTCCACTAAGTAATAATAATAAACATTAGAAGGTCAACGTGGTGGTTTATGGAACAACTATAGTTGCTATTTTGAAAGAAATTTCAAGTTCTAAAAGAACCAAAATTATTTTAAGGTAAGTTTCAAATTTATTTACGAATCTATTACCGGTTTATTATGACGTTTTTTTGCTTGAATTTTGCTTTCTGACACCGTCGTTGGGGTTTGAGGAACACCGCTAAAACCCGAGTCAATAGTACATGACTTCAAATTATCTCTCCGTAGTTGGGACAGATTGTGGGCAATTTGGCAGGCACATCGTACATTATTCTCAATTAAAAGTTTATTGGCAATGAGCGACAATCCAGCCGTTAATCGATTCACTTCGCTTAAGAGAAATGGTGTGATCTCCTTTCCCTGAATGCCTTTGTCTTTTGCTATTTTCAGAGCTTTCTGGATGGCATCATTTATCGTTCCCCCGACTTGACTTCCTTCTTCCTGTACAAAAAAAAAAATCATTTTTGGGAGGAGAATGAATCTTAAGATTTCTTTGCTTAGTTAAAATGAGTAAAAGTAGAAAAAGTAATTTCGTAGTGTTGTACCTCAGGGATTGGAACGGCAATCAACACTCCCGACTTAAGCTCAAGCTGGAAAGAAGAATGGAGAAGATGAGCAGCTTCCAATTCACTGCGAACATTATATGGAGCAGTAAATGGACTGTGTGCGGTGAAAAACGAGGGGAATTTGGTGGTGCCGATTTGTTTCTCAACCGAGCTTCCTCTCTCCTCTTTCATTTCACTGATGCCTGGAGAGGGAAGAGAAGGGGAAATAAAACTTACTTAAGTTGTGTAATTGTCTGGGTTGATTCCAGAATGAAAATAAGGAGAGTAGTAATTTGTAAAGAAATCGGATGCTCTTGTAATCTTCTTAGGAACGCAAAATGACTTTTTATCTTATTTGAATTTTTATGGAAGCTATTTTCGACGTTTTAATCTTGATTTATTGTTTGTGGGACCTTCGTAAAGGGAAAAGGGGACATTTTAGGAACATGACTGGTACATATCCATACAATCTGATATCTTCATTATTACCCTTTTCAAGAACTGCCACACAAATGCCCTCCGTTTCCTACAAAAAGTAATTATGTATGTAATGTTGACATTGGAAATCCCGCATAAAAAATTTGGGAAATGAATCGTAAATTACTGATTAAAAAGACGTGTAGCCTTCATGTTTGATACAAGACCATATATAAGGGTGCATACCATGTATTCCAGAGTTTTCTCACGAAAAATTCGATTATAAGTTGTACTAGAGGGAATAGAAATTCTCATCTTCTCATCAAAATTAGAAAACCTGTAGCGAAAATTGGAATCCCTGCTTTTACCGCAGCAATAATAGTCCCAGCCACCGTTGTACCTCCATTCAGTTTCTAATGGAATGCACACTTTTCATTTTCATCGATCTGAAAAAAGGACTGAATATATTATACTCAATTCAATGCTAGATCCGAGATCCGAATTCATACGTGAGTCATGACAAAAGGTAGGTCTCTCCGTGAAACCTTCAGCGTTGGAGACTCTTGAGATGTTCCTGCACTAGCACTTCTGCAGCTCCCAAGTACTTCTATCTCATCCTGAGTGAGACCCACTTTAAGACATCCTCGAATCACTCCAACTGTTGCTGGTATTACGCCCTGTAAGATGAGGTAAAAAATGTTTCGAGGGTTTTATTATGAATCCTCTCGAATCTAAATGAAAAAAAAAGTGTGCAGGGAAAAAATAGAAGAGGAAGATTTTTATCAGAGACTCACTAATTCCCGGACAAGCTTTTCCAGACGCTGAGCTACATTAATATTCTCTGGAAAAGGCATTCCATGCGTAATTATGGCTGATTCTAGCGCTACCACAGGTACATTACTTTCCACAGCCTCGCTAACTTCACAAGACACTTTGAACAATTCGGGGTTCGTCTGATGAAATGTGTGGAGTCTACGATATAGAGTCTCAGGAGGGGATGAAGCAGTGGTATTAGCTAAATTAAAGTCGAGAATTTCTCGGATTGATGATACCCTGCTTAGTCTTTTACTTCCATTAGGATCTAGTCTTCCCTTAAGTGCATGCCTTGAGAATATATGTCTCATCATTTTAAATTAAAGGAAATATTTATATTTTACGCAATATAAAAGTAAAAGATTTTATTTGCGCTACAAGTAGTGAAAAGTATGCAGGATTAGCCTTTCTTTTTTAGAATAGTAGAACATGAAACTTAGGAAAATGAATAGCTTTTTCTGAGAAAAAACAAATTAATTCTCGGTTCAGTTGTCGCTTGCCACTTCATATTTTAGAAATGTCATTGCCAGCAATGTAGCACACAACATGTTTTAGCCTTAAAATTGGGCCCAAGAACTAAACATAAACAAGCTCTTATGTTGTGAAGCACATGTTTTTGAGAGAATATCATGCATCTTATGGTCTGCTTTTTTAGACATATCATTACTTAGTTCACTTCATGGATTAGACAAATTGTAAGGCCTAGCTCACACTCAATTCATCACTGCTCCGCCCAGTCCACGTCTTTGCTTCATTGAAGCAAAATGAATAGGTGAGGACAATGAAAAGTTAGTGGATCCGTGCTTAAGTTGGGTTAGAGTTATTAATTGAGGCGACTTTGTTTGTGGGACAGTACATTAAAGTACCTTGGGCCAAATCTAAATTCATGACTTCCAGCTCAAGACTACCTTACTTCAATTTGGCTGCATAAATACCACTGACTACTAAAAACCAGGACCAGTTTTACTGTTCTGCTTTTTGTGCAGGTCAGTAACTATCAAGTAGCAAAGCCATTCTCTTATTGTGAATGTCAGATAAAATGAAAGCCATAATTAGAGAAAAGTATGTATTATATGAACCAAGTAAAACATTCTACAAGACAGTACGAATTGCTTTAATACTCCTCTGGGCGATGAAAAGATTGCTTTTCTGAATCCAGAAATATTTTTTGGCACGCTCAACCAAATCTAATCGGATAGACCTTGAACTTGGCTTAATTTAGTTGCATGGGTTTTACCATAAATTCCTCTCATGACCAAAATGGAAATGGAAGCATCCAGAAACGATGAGATGACAAACCAGAAAACAATGCAGATTTTTTTTTCATTGTGCATATTCAAGGATACGAATTGTACGCAAGCAGTCAGGTAAGTCAATTCCACAAGCAATTGCAATTTAGCAAAAATCTAAAATTGTTGAGGGTCAAATTAAGCCGTGGGTTGGTTTATCATTTTTTTGCAAAAAGTACCGGTTTGCGCGAGTAACACTTTTGTGCGAAACAAAAAAATCCGAATAATTTGAGTAGTTTTTGCTTCTGTCAATCTTTGAAAAGTTGTTTTCTAGCAAAAAAAGGAGGAATTCATACACGGGTAAACCAAGACAAGAATGGAAATCATTTCAGCTTATTATCATCTGTAATTTCGTGTGACCACATTTTAAATCAACTCAGGTAAGTCGCAAAAAGTAGATGGTCCATGTCCACATCATTATTACCTTCGTGCGTAATTCACCTGAACGACATAACTCTTCTGACGTAATCATCTACTTTTACATGCTTGAAACAAAAGCGTGCTTGCTTAGTATTAGAATCTAAATCTGATAGAAACCTGGAAAATTGTAATTGCTTCTTTGTTCAGATTCTTGTTTGAATTGTGTACTTTAAGAACAAATCATTGGAACGCATCTTGGTGTCATGCTCGAGATACTTGAATATTATGTTTACTCAATTTTCATACAATTCTGTCCATGCAACATTTTAATAAGTAAACCCATACATGATTAATTTTTCTTTCGGGTTTGAATATCAATCGCTAATTGTTTTTGATTGGAAAATTAATAATCCTGGAAATTCTAGTTTTTAATAAGGGGATTTTTTAGGCCTTATATAGTAAGAGCAGTTTAATGGAGAGGGTGGCACGAATTCAACTTTACGGCTATAGTTTTCTAGATTTATCCACCTTCCATATGCGTATTAAAATTTTTATTTGCCACTTTACTACTAGTAGCAAACTCTTAAACCATGGAGTGAATGCAAAACATAATCCCAGAAACGTTGGATAGTCCCTGCCACTGATG
>JAHZMX010004983.1:0-12010 GCA_027743895.1 Seira musarum
GATCTCATTCACACGGAAATGGCGCACCATGTTTTGGCTACTGTGCTCCAACTTGGAGTGCGGTACCAGGTGGAAGACGTTAAGTTATGTTTTATTTTATTTTTCAGTTGGTATTCATGTTTGTAATTGGCATTAATAAAGCTAAAAATAATAATTTTCCAAATTTTATATAATTTATTCATTACAACGGCTCGCGCTTTACAACCTGTAGAAGCGGCTACAATTTAATGATCTGCTCATTACAAATGGAAAAAGTTGTATTTCTTGCATATACTTATTTACAAACATAGTTTAATTGAATCCCCTACATGTGAAATGCAAACTGTGAAACTCTATTAGAAAATGTTAAGGAGATTTTAGTGAGGTTTTGTAGACACAAAAACATTAATTTTCAAATCCGTTTTTACTGGAGTAGGAAACAGCTCGGACAACTTACCAAAGCATTCGGTAAGTATTTCTTCAGATACGATACATTCTATAGCTTGTAAATGCAAAACACGGGCACCATAAAAGGGTTCATCGCATCATCACACGCACGGTCTT
The DNA here is from genome assembly GCA_027743895.1 of Seira musarum. Lineage (NCBI taxonomy): Eukaryota > Metazoa > Arthropoda > Collembola > Entomobryomorpha > Entomobryidae > Seira > Seira musarum. Next base: position 544 of record JAHZMX010004983.1, read on the forward strand.
TTCTACGCGTAAATGTAATTACATTTGTTGGCGGGTGTACATTTGTACATAATCGAACCATTTGCTCAACTTTATGTAAGACATAAATTGAAGTGCAATCATGAAGTAATTAATGACATAATGATTATCATTAATTTAATGGTGTCATTTTCACTGCGCATGACGGTTTCCGCCTTGGTTAAAAGCTGCAATTCATTATATCCATGCATATTTGCACTCTTGGTCACATCTCCAACTAATTTTACTTTGCCCACTTGCAGTTTAAAAGCCACGGCGCAACGCTCGGAAATTGTCAAGTTTTATAGAACAAAAACCATGAAACTAATTGTGATTTTCCTGATTGCCGTTGGAGTCTTTATGCAGGCTACAAATTCGTTGGCCAGACCCGAACCTCAACCTGAGGTAACAAAGAAAGTAGAAAATTACTAGCCTTTATCTCTTAATTACTTACTATAAATTGTGGAAACAGGATGCTGCAAACAAAACTGTATCGGGGGACACTACTACTCCACCAACAGGCCAAGACGGAAGAGGGGTGCATGGAGCCGGAGCAGCGCCTTGTTTTGGATATTGCGCTCCAACATGGGAAGGAACAGGCTGGGGAAAACGTTGATGATCATGACAAGATTTACCTTGGACAAATATTTGCAACATTGTAAAAAATAATAATCAAGTAGTAAAAATAAATAAATAATCATTTCAAATTCAGCTTGAATATACCCACACATATAAGAAGTTAAACTTTGAATGAATCATATTGTATTCACTCAAATATTTCTCATTTTGCAAGCATATTGCACTCAAAAACTTTTGAATGTTTTAAAATGGTTTTAATAAATTCCATTTGTTTACTGCATAATGTACTCATTGTTATCAACAGATACATTTCACTATTTGTTTTGTTTTTACTTATATAAAATGCCTTCCAGTTCCAGCCTTTAATACAGGGAGCAGTCTATAACTCTTAAATGCTTTCTCACTTTGTTCTAAGCTATCAGCTACTGTTTTACATTTTAGACTGACAGCAGAAGGGTAAAAATGCATCCGAATTTTGATAAACCTTTTGGGATAGGTTATATCTTTTGAAGATGTGTTCTGTTCATGTATAACACAACCATTGGTTTTCAGGGGTAAATTCTACTTTCCATTATTCGTAGCTATCATTCTTGTTACAATAATAATCTTTCAGCTTCCAGCCACTCATAATCACTTACTGTTTTTTTTCTTATCTGCATAGAACAGCCGACGGCACCACATCAAAACTTCATTGACGATCATTTCATCTTCTTTCTTGCCTCACCTTCAGGTTAAATTTATTTAAAGGTGAATTTCTCCAATCTACCCTGGTGGCAAGACACTCCTGTGGTGGTTTTTTCAACAATGTAAAAGATTGCTAGACAAAAGCTTACTTACCGACAAACTTTTGAAGCTTGAACAAAAATCCAGTCATTCCCTACTTTCCATGAGTCTTTCTTAATGAACCAGTCCTACATCTGCATCTTTCTGACACTCTGGATAAAATCCAGAGTTTTTTTTTCCGGGATAGGTCTTGTCTCATGAGGCTTGTTGACACTCTAAAAAGATATGACTAGCCACCTGAGAGATATAAATAATGAATACCTACCTACATCCTTAATACTTCATTAACAATGCTAAGTGCCTTCATCAAAGTGTAATCTTTACTTGGGGTCGGCTGTCTTATCGAGATCTCTGTATCCGCTATCCTTCTCCTACAAGTCATCTGATATTATGCATTTCTTTAAGCGGAGACAACAACATTCCACCTGGGAAACTCTCTCAATTTATACTGACTTGGCATTTATATTTTATTCATTCCCGACTTGAATTTGTAAATCTTTTTCTTCAACCTTCTTAAACTCAACTTCCTTTTTTCAACATTCAAGAGAAGTTTCCTCTTCAACTTTTCAATGAACTTTTCTCTTTAATTTAAGTTTCTCGTTGGATTGCGGATGTTCATTAAATAATTTTTTCAGTATTTTATTTTTATGCTCATGCATTTTTTCTAGTTTTTCTTAACTCACTCTCGCTCCTCGATGTGTTACGATAGTGTCGAATGCGTCGGCTTTTTGATACACCAGCTTTTTTTATTGGCCACCCAAGGTGTCATGTATGCTACTTGTGTAATCGGAGACGGAATAAATTTGAAATGTGTAAAAGAGCAGAAGTAAGGTAGTCAAGTTATCGTCATGCTTTGAAATGTATTTGCAATGTTTCAAGAAATCAGAATCAGAGTCATTTTACGCGTACGTTTCGTCTAAAGTAACTTTTTTTACATCCTCGTAATTTTACTTTGCGTGGGTTTCTTTTAAGAAGATAGGGGCAAATTATGTATATGTTCGTATGTTTTGGCTTAGTTGAATGAAAACTGTGACTATGTGACAGTCATTTAAATTGCCATAAAAAACGTCAAGATTATGATGATGGAGTGGGACAGGTGCGGTTATACTCCCGTAATGCCAATACATTTTACTCCATCGCGATTTGAAATAAAATGAGAAGCTGAGGCTGGCTAAGCCATGAGTTATGTAGCGAGAATGTTGCAAGTTTAAATGTATCCGTTTATTCTATAATTCCATGTATGTAACCCTGCTCGTTGGTGAAGTAGTTTTTCTTCAAGTTTTTACGACTCTTTTATATTTTCAATTAAAACGAATTCCGACAATTTATGTGCGTAACATGTCACCAGAAAGAAAACTTTTGCCGTTTGCGTGTTCAATGCACAATTGCAAAAAAAAGGTTTTAAGGGAAACAGACCAACCGCAAAGATTGTTGATTTTTTATTGTCACTTTATTCACAAGAAATGGAATATTTTTAAGGGGAATACTTTATTTTATTGCCAAGTTTTTTGTTTTTGCAATGAAAAGTGCTTGATAAAAACATGAGCAAAAAGGCATTTCTTTTGTGAGTCGAAATGTTCAGTTGGATTTACGTAATGATAATGATTGTGATAATAGTGACATAATGGAAGCGGTAATGGCGACAGGGAATGACGGCCTCATAAAAATGATTTGGAGATGGAAAGGTTTTTTGAGTTTTGAATGATTCATAGGGGATGGGTTAGAGTACTTTTTAAAATTGCCCATTTCGGCATGAGGAAGGTGGGAATTGACTGAATTTCAAGAAGCGTAAAGACCATTTCATCTATTGTTTACGATAGATTCATTGCCCCTTCTTTAGAGTACTATTCTAATCAATTCACAACAGAATCTTATCGCCATGTTTGAGTTACATTCCACATGACATTTGTGTTTGTTTCATGCATTGCAATAAAGACGAATCTATGAGCATTTTGCAGAAGCTTATCTTCATTTTAAAATGTTTATTTTCAGAAGTTTATCATTAACATTAGCGAAATTCATTTGTGTATCATAATAATTTTACATAATATTATCAGTTTGTCTATTTTAAAAGCTAATGCTTGAAACCACCTATTACAAGCGTCTCGTAACACAATTCACAGTGATCATTTTAATGTTAACCGCGTGTTTACACATTATTCAACTATTTTAAAAATTAGTTATGGGAGGCTTTGTGGAGGACTAGAGCTAAAGCTATCCACTGCATTGCTACCAGAGAATATGAGGATATTACTTAATATTCAGTCGAAAAAGTTTTCTTTAAATATTAGCCAAATCGAATGACTTCTTGAATTAGATTGCCTAAAAATTCGACTACATTTTGTTAATCAAACAAACAAATCATTCAACGATGCCTTTGAGGTTCAAACTACAATAATTTTCTTTAAAAAACGTACTCTTAGCTAATTTAATATTCATGAGTGCACATTACTTCACTAACAATCCAACTTTGAAAATAAAGTGTACTGCAGCGGCATGACGAGTGACTGGTCAAAGGGTTCAAGTTTAAGTGGAGTGCAATGGTTACTTTTTTTTCTTTGTACTTGAGGGACAAAATTACAAATAAAAAAAATCTATTTTTTTCGGTATTACATAAATAATTGTATGATACAAATCTTCATCATATCCCTCTTCAGGGTAACTCGCTGGTGCTGCAGAAGGATGATGATGGACACTCTAATTGTTTACCTGCGGCAATACCACTACTGCTTGCGCAATCATCTCCCAACAATGAGTAGGCCATGTTGTTGGAACCACTCAGCTTATTATAGTAATGCCAGTATGAACACGGTGATGTCGGAGCTCCACTCAAAAACGGGGAGGAAGAAGATGGACTTGAGCCATTACAGCTACTGATCACAGCAACTCCCCCTGACTCAGGACCTACCAAGAACACAGCAAACAAGAAAAATATTAATTAGCCAAATAATAAACCTCTTTTTCATCGTAAAAACGAGTAAAGAAAGAAATAAAATTTAATTGCAAATGTCTCATGATGCCCCTAATAAACTTATCTACGTACACTAATAGTGTAGTACGTGCAAGCATTGCATGTTTTGGATGTTTACATGTTTTTGGCGAATGTGAAATCTCTAGGTACTTGTTTGCGAATTTTTTAGTGAAAATAAAAGAAACAATGAGACCATAATGATGGCAAACGACAATGATGTTTCCCACGCTGCTCCTTGTTTACTTTTTAAAGTAGCCATTTTTGAACAATAAAACAGAGCATCGTTTTGGCTTTTTCTTTGGCTACCTACACCATACGCGGCCCATCTCCTGATAAGTTTGTAAATGAGCCTGCTTTTTATAGCTTACCCCAAAGGAATGATAATGGTGATAGTGTAAACTGTGGTGTAAGGGAATGTGCATGAAAAAAAAAACTCGCCATGTAACTATTGTATGCAAATGAGGAGGAGTTTATGTGATATGAAAAATTCAAAGGTTGCAGCCTTATTGGGCTAATTAAGGCAGAAATAGGATGTACAAGTGTTCACCATGTTGGCTAATGATTCAAATAGTGAATGTTATAGCGATAAAAGAAAAGAGAGAGAGAAATTCGCAAAGGAATTCGTTTTTTTTCTTTTTGGCTGTTTTACCTTTCTTGCATTGAAGGAAACTTCTTTCATAGGAATAATGAAAGCTATCTATGTCCTTCCCGTTGCTCCGTTCAGGATATGGAGTGCTAAGGGCCATTCCGTAGTAGACTGGAGATGAGCCACAATCTTCCCAACAAAATTCCTCGTGGGACAGCAAAGGCTGAGGCTCGGAAACTGCTGATGGGGAAGCAGCAGAACAGAAACATCCTGTTCTGGAGCTGCTACTACTATTGCTGCCGTCATTGTAACAGCATCTTTTCCTGTTGGAAGAGTAAAAGTTGGAAGGGCTTTTTGTTGGAGTGAGCATCGGACTGCTGCTTCCACTCCCCATCCCATTTGAGTACGAGTCGGAGGAGTACACCCGCATTTTAGTCCAAGTGAAAGCAGCCACAGTGAGGATCACAAGGACGAAGACTAGAGCGGAGATGGTGATGCCCAAGAGGAGCGTCATGTTGAGAAATCCTCTGGTGATGGATTTATGGTCTAGCGTTGCAGAGGAGAGCAGGGCAGATGGTTGTTCCATGGGGAAGGACGCATAACTGGTATCCAAAGTCAACGGGAGACTCTTTATAGTATTTGGGGAACTTTCCGTCGGCTGTTCTCCATCAGAATCGAAGTTTGGTTGGAACTGTTCAACCTACATATTTCACAGAATCAGATCAAAAGTTCATTATTTACGTGTTCTAACGGAAATAAAACAACTTGACATTTTACAGATCCATCCGTCCATCCTCTTTTGTAAAACTTTTTGTAGATACTTTGATTTCAGCTGAGTAGGCTTAACTATCGGACAGGAGGACTGGAGCAACTAACCTGAATCTGGTATGTCGTGTCAGGCCATAAACTAAGCGTAACTGATGTTGAGTCAGTCACAAGATGACCTTTGAGACCACCTCCAGTCAACTCCCAAGTGATCAAATACTCCTGGTTCGGATTGCCCCCAGTCTGATCCCATTTCAGTTCGGCGATAACGAGTGACTTTTGATGAATTAACGAGACAACCCGCAACCCAAATGGCTCCGCAACTCCACCCAACTCATTATCAGCTCGTGCTAAAGCTGCTACTGCGGCAGTGGTTTCGGTAAGTAGAACAGCCCCTTCATCGTCAACAAAAGTATTTGTGGTAGGTTCAACATCCAAATCACCATTAACGAGGTCATTAGCGTGGGTTGACACGGTAGCGTCTGAAACAAGGGATGTTGATGGGGAAATCGAGAAATCAACTGCATTTCGTTGGGCAGCGGCTTGAGTGGATGTTGTTGCGTCAGTCGTCTCCCCGTTTCTGGTGGTGCTAGTGATCTGTCCCTTTACTAAAATATTGTTATTGTTATCTAACGTCTCCTCTTGGCCCATTTTATCTGGTCCGTATACAGAGATCAAACCAGCAGGTCCAACAACGAGAATCCTCACTGACCGCAGTTTTGTATTCATAGCATTGGTTAGTTGAGATGGGATGTCGATGTACGTGTCTGTCGTCTACAAGGAACATAAACAAACACGCTCGATTTATTTTTATGCAACTTGCCAAATGCAAAAAAAGGGCAGTGTTTCGTGCTGCATGATAATTTCTTTTTCTCCCAAAAAAACAGCAACATCAGAAAACGCCAACGGACGAAAGAAGAAAAAAATAGAGATGTGATGGCATAAGCTTTCTAGAAACAAAATATCTTCAAAACTGATTACCTGAGCAATTTGCCTCCATTTCCTGTCAGGATATTCCTGAATGACCACGTAAACCACAGGAACTGGTGCTCCACTATCTTTTCCCAAAGTTCTTGAGGAAGCATCCTTATCTCCTTCGTCATTCGGAGATGGCCAAGTGATTTTTCCCGGAACAATTTTCACAACGCTCTCATGCTTCGTCGCCACCACCGGATCTGACTTGAAAGCTTTCTCTTGCGGAGCCTCATTTTTCCCTTTCTCCGCTAAAAGTCCCTCGTAAAAGGAGCACGCTACCTGACATCCAGCCAACTACAAAAAGGAGAAAGACATTTGAAATATTGCCATCATTTTTTACTCCTTCTGATGAGGCTACTTTTTACTTTCCCGCTTTGAAATAGTCCATTAGAGTTTCTACGCTCACTATCAAAATATAAAAAAAAGAATCTAAAAAATCTCGGGGAACTTTTGTACATACAAAGACAAAGGCGCTACGACCGCCGCCAGGCAATCAAACCACTCTCATTCTCCATTTTCCTCATTTCGCTTTACTGGAAATGGCAAAGTGATGAACCGAAACGGAAAGGTGTGCGGTAAAACATGTCTGTCGAGTCAAGTCAAAGCCCTCTCGCAGAAAAAAGGTCGCCGATAAAAATATCTACCTACTCTCAACTTTCCCCTTCTGTAAAAAAAAACTTGGCTAATTTAGTGCTGCATGGAGGCTCCCAAAAATAACTCTTTGGCCAAGCAATGCTAAAACCAACTTTACCAAGTAACGTGTGTCGGGACACTTGCTCCTGCTTGTTCCTTTTCCTTTTGTAAAATAAAGTCGTACAAAAAAATGTTTTTGCAGTTTAAAACTTTACGAGTAGGAATTTATTCCTACCACAAGCAGCACCTTGTTCAGTAACCCCACTTCAAATATTGGAAGAAGAGACAAAAGCAGCGAGGAAATGAGCGCATAAAGAATCTTTGTGGCATATTAAAATGTCAACTGGGTCCATTATCTCAAGAAAATTATGATCGGGAACTTTTTAAAACCTTTTTTTTCATTCCTCTCTTGTATAAAGTATACAGCCCCATTGCTCCTCATAATTCAGATATAACGAGTTGAATGCTCTTGAGGAGTTTAGATGGGATGCACGTTTCCCCTTTACATTTCAAAAAGTTAATAAGGAAAACCGAGAATGTACTCTTTGGCTCTGAGAATTTGACTTTTGAGCTCCAATCCAAGATCATTTTTTACACGCAGAAAATAAATACCTCCTACTTGTACACAACTATACAATCTATAACTTACGCATTGTGCTGAGTCGATGGAGGTGCAAAGAACGACTGATTGTTTGCTCTTGTTAATCTTTGTGTTCCTTGTTGTTTCATCGCCTCCCTCGTTTGACTTGGCTTGCATCTCCAGTTCTTCATTAACTTCTCCTTGAGGAGTACGGGATGCTGATGATGTGGAGGAACTCACTGGAAGGACTTCCTTGTTTTTCCCGTCTTTCGGTTCCAAAGCTTCACAACTTTCCCAACACTATAGGGGAAGGAAGAAACAAACATTGTAAATTCAATTAAATGACTCGCCCCAACAATAAAGGAGAGTGTGCGAAGCGATGGATCAAATTTTCTTAATATTGGATAGTTTGCCAAGCATCGAAATAAAGCATGCAATAAAAAACTTTGGAAATGGGAAAAGTTTTCTCTAGTCTCGGGATCAAACACATCGCATTTCCCTGAACGGAATGTTTTCATCATGTTTTCCCATTTCATGATCTCCTCTCATCATTTTTAACTTGAGCCAAACCAAAGTGCATCTTGTCTGATAAAAAAAATAAAAATGTGTGGCCATCCATTATTTACAGTCTGCATACCTTTGCAAAATGATTATTCAATCGATTCATGAATTTACATTTTTCCTACTTTGATGATGGGCTATGCAAAAAAGTAAGAAACAAGATCGTAAGATCATCCACAAAATCGATAACAGGTCACGAACAAATCATTGAACAAGATGGATTTTTTTCCGTTGAGCTTGACAGGCAGCATTATTACTGAAATGCTTCATCATGACGGCATGACCATCTTTTTAAAAAATTTCCTTCAACAAAGGCTGAAATGTTTACTTCTGTTGACTACCGAACAGCTACCGAGAGTATCTGCCCTCTGATAGCTACTGACTTTGACTTGCAACTTTTCTTCGGAGTAATAAAATTCCTTTCATAATATTCATAGACAATTTGATTCGTTCGAAAAAAAACTGGAATTTGGTTGGTTTTGGGGGAAATTTTCAGTGAGGTAATCATAATCATAAATGAAAAAAAAGCAATAAAAATCTAGCGGATCAATGGTCAAGGGATCAATCAAATAGGAGACGTGCACAGTATCAACTTATCATTACTCACAGGGAAGAAACTACCGCTACCTTTTTTTTTCTGCTAAAGATTAAAAATTCAAATTGTTGAGGCTAGATCAAGAAAAGATCATTGAGAAATGTTCAAAGTTCAAAATAATCTCAAACTCAACTGGTTTTGCTCAACAGACTTTGAGTTTGGGAGAGATAGTGTTGGGGTATTTGCGCAAGGGAGAATGGAATGGGTGAATTAAATTGAAAATGAAATTAAGAAAGGCGATCATTACTGGTTATTGGCCAAGCATTGATTGCATCAACAGAGTTTTTTTCACGCTCATGCATCATTTTCGTATTTTCATCGTAATGATGATGAATTCCTCTTTAATGCCCTCTGAGCCTTAAAATTTTAAAATTAAATAGAGAAAGGTCTTTTTTGTAGGCAATGTTTTCCACCAGCTTTAGAATTCGATTCGTGCTTTAAAAGAAAATTTGAATGAAAATTGAAGAGAACTGAACCAATCATCTTTTTTTATTGTTTTTCCTCTCCGAAGAAGGAAAATTAGTGTTTTGCATGAGATGCATACGATATCAGTTCACGCAACTCAAGCCATTCGTAGTACATTATTATTGGAGTAGTATAGTGGAGTGAGTGGGGAAAGCCAAGCAAGGAGAAACAGATGCTGTGCAATTGGTTTAGGATAATTACGAAAAAAATATTCAACGAGGTCAGCCTTTTACATTCGTTCAGTGAAGCAAAGTGAAAAGCTATCGAAGCATCGAATCTAAAGCCTCTCTCTTCTTTATTCGAAGGTGTCGAACTAAATGACCTGAGCTACATACAGAGGGACGGATTGTTATTCTGATTCAATCATTTTTATTCGTCAGTGAAGCGTAATGTCATTTATTATTAATCAAATGGGATTTGGGAGCAATTCCGTGCGCCATTCAACACGAAAATGATACCTTTTCCTATGTCATTTGAGGCAATAGAAATTTTCTTAAAATGTCTAAATATCCCGTATCATAGCGATTGCATACGCAATGAAACATGAAAGGTAATAAGGAAATTCATTAATACTTGTACTAGTTCAGTTCACCTCAGAAAATTATTATTATTCCACTGTAGCAGCAACTGTGCGTGAATAACACGGAAGAAATAATCTTTTTATGTTCAGAAAATAACTAGATTGAGGAACATGGTGAAACCTACACGGAATAAATAAGGATCATTACAATTGTTAAATTCTTAATGGAACCCTTAATGCGTCCATTTAGCCCTGTTCTCCCGTCCTGATCCCTCTATTCAAAATATGTTGATTTAGGCTTCACTTCACGCAATTCTTACCTAAGCAATTTGGGATCTTGCAAAGAGACGCACAGAAAAAAAAACTCAGTTTCACGAAACTGGAATAACAACATGGGATCACACATTTCTGAGTGAGTCTCACTCACGCATTCATTTTTTTCTCTCTCTGGAAATGATCCAGATATGATCCAATCTCGCAGAAGAAGAAGAGAATGAATTCATGCTTATCCTGATCATCTGGCTGAACATGACACGACCCTTAAAAGCATTTTTATTTTCAGTGAATTGACTAGAAATAAAAGAAAAAGAGTGAAACGAACCGTTCAAAAAAGAAATCAGGTTCTTTGGTTTAGGACCCTTTTCTGTTTTTCAGGTGGGATTTTGGGACTGAGAGTTGCATTATTTTGGTGTAAATATCACTGTAATAACACAGTCAGTTGTATTCATCAAGCATTCATCTTCTCTCCTTTGAGCCGTCGAATCAATTTGTCAGCAATTTTTCAGAGGGACGAGCGCGAAGCGAGCATAACATAACATAACAGCATACGGCAAAGGAAATAAGAAAAAAAATGATTCAGAGAAAAAAATACATACGAGTTTTTTTTTCATTTCTATTCCATTCTTCCACTTCTTATTTCTAGGCAAAAAAGGCTCAACTTTTTTTAGAAGAAATCCATCAGTAAGAAAGAGAAAAGCACAATAAAAAAGAGATTTTACGCACTGACTCCTCTCACAATTCAAACCAAATTGATACCTTTTGTCGTGTTGTAGTTGGATTCAGGAAAGGTACACAAAAATGCACACGAATTCAGCGACCGACCGTGCAGCAATCGGAATTGACTGAATGAGTTTATGTTGGAAAGCCATAAGACTCAACATACCTACGCAAACCATCCAGAATAGGCCAGGTTGAGGTTGATGCACGCATGCATTTTATTCGCTTTGAAAGGAAAAAAGGGTCCATTGATTCCAATATATGGAAAATGGATTAGGATTGTGTGTGTGTGTATTTTTGCCTGGACAAAGAATGAGAGTGGAACCCCATTTCTCGCTTCAAGGGATTTGGAGAATGCTTCCAGAGAAAAACCTCTGTGATCGAAACTACAGCTTTAAATTGAGTATTTATTTTTTTCCTGTACGTAGTAGTAATTCCATTATTAGTTGTAGTAAAATAGT
>JAHZMX010004985.1:0-29309 GCA_027743895.1 Seira musarum
CATACGTAGTATGCAAATTGCCACATCCGCATAAGGACTACGACTGTATCACTTGAGGAATTTTTTGCCTTTAATAGTTTCAGATGTAAAAATGCAAATTCGAAATTGTTTTTTTTTTTTTAAATTGGTGGCTCATTTATTGGATCCAATCATATTGTACTACAATACTGTTACGAAAACTGCTTCTATTGAAATCCAAAGTATTGTTAGTTGCTTACTTAATAAACATGGGTAATGTGATACAGGACGAAATGACAAGGCTTGCGATTAATAATTTGACAAATATGTGTGAATAAAATTTGATCATCACTGCAAATTATCACATTTCCATTTTGATCCGTAAAAGATTCCATCATAATTACATTCACTATATTCTGCAAAGACAAAATTAAGTACATTGGAATTTCCCATCCTCAGTCGTAACGAATTAATTGTTTATGAATCTTACCGAAAATATAGCATTATAATTTCCATTATTTGATACACCAACAGTAGGTAAACTTGATGCCAAATTCATTGATCGGGAGCTTAGGGTGGAGCCATTGGAATTGGTTGGGGTTACGCTTCCATTACTTCCTCCAATTGAAGACAAAATATGTCCAGTGGGCGTTGGAGGATTCACTGAAGCTGCCAAATTCGTGAGGAATGTTAATGCGGCCAAGTCCGTCGTGGAGGAAGGAATACTGGAAAGGCCAGGTAGGGCGGTGGTGTTAAGCCCACCCAAGGAAAATTGAGTGGGAACCGTTGCTGTAGGAACAGTGTTGCAGTTTCTCTGAAGCATTCCTAGCATTTTTGCGTCACCCAGATTGGAAAGCATTGCTGGAAGGGATGGTGTCGGCACTGACGGTGTCTTTTCTTTTGTTCTAACGTCAGCAAATTTTACGACGAGAGGTGATGAACAACCCTGAATGAAGCATATAAAAATGCATGACCGGAAATAGTAAGCTTCTCAGATTCTTAACGATTTTACTTTGATTTGATTAGATCAAAGTTGAAATGTACCTCGGAAGTGAGGGATTGATGCATAACTTTGATTGCATTCAAAGCACATAATTTAGAAGAGAATGTGACAAAGCCACAACCTCGGCTGATCCCATTTGCGTCCCTTAAAATTGAGCATTCCTCAATCAGACCAAAGCGACAAAACATTGCCCTCAGATCCATCTCGTTCATCTTTTTCGAAAGCATTCCAACAAAGATTTTTCGCTCTAGTACAATAAGGAAGTTGAAATGAGTCACAAGTTTTAGTTTACAAAAAATGATAAGCTAATAATTTGATTGTAATGCAAATATAGAATTAGGATTGATGTACCAGCTCTGTTCTCATTATCCGCTGGTTTCAATTGAAGGGGATGGTTCATCTAATTCCAATTACAAAATAAAGTTTTTAAAAACTCATCGAAGCAAAAAGTAAAATGGTTTCATGGAATTCCATAAAAAGGTAGTCTCAATTTACCCCAGGAAGGGTTTTCAGATTATGGCAAGCATTCTGCGCTTCCAATGCCGCTTTCCTTGTGAAATAAGTAATGAAGCAACAGCCTCGACTCTGTTTCGTCACCTTGTCCCTCAAGACATTGACCATGTAAATGGGACCATACTGTTCAAAGTACATCCTCACATCATTCTCATTCCACGATTTCGGGATTTGGCCAATGAACATTTTAATTGCATCAGGATCGGGCATTTCATTTCCAGGAGTAGACATTCTTCTTTACACTTCCTTCAATGATAAGTCTGCAACGCAAAAGCAATCATAAAAAACTAGACATGACACGACACAAGCACAAAAAATTAAAAGCCGTCATTCTTTTGTGCATAAGATTCTTGAACTCATTCATTTCATATCCCTCACCTCATCCTTCCGTCAAAAATGATTTTTGAAAAAAGATATTATGTATCACTATGCATGGATCATATCACATGCATGTCATTGTGTGTTCCCTTTTTTCGTAGGTAAAAATAGATTTCTTTCTTGAGCTGTTTTCTTCATCTTTTCCATTCATTATTGTCAGCAGAAGGAGAAGGATAAAAAATGGAATGCTTCCGTAGAAAATGTAAAACGATCGTGTGACAAATGAAGGGAGGTTTACTTCGTTCCAAGTGAAATTGATTGATTACCCATAACATGTTTGCTTGCCAAAGCTTCAGAAAGAAACTCAGTTTTGCGAAATAAAACATTTTGCAAATTGAACGAGAATGTGGGAAACTCACTCTGTTTTTTCTACCTTAAATTGTCGCGTCTATTCAAAAGTATTTTTGGGCGTGTTATACAATACAAAAATACAGGTGTACCTAGGTAGATTCTTTAAAAATTGGAAGCTTCAAATATAATTTTTGGATGTGAGTGGGGCAATACAATACTACTGCTATTGCTCTGGATAATGCTCTTCGAAGGCTGTTCAACTTTAGTGAAATATATCTGATTATCAATAAATCAGTAAAAGTACTGCCACTTTTAAATGACCAATACAGTCAGATTTATAAATGTACACGTTTGTTAATCAAAAGCAAAAAAATATTTAGATTACTTACTGGAGGACAAGTAAGAATGTGTGTGGTAAAATAAATAGTGACAGAGAAGACGGACAAAATCAACCACAAATTTGCGGTAATAGTAACGTTCACAGAGCTACACTTATTGAAGGACGAAGGGAAAAAAAGTGAACCCCAGACAAAGAATTTTGTTATAATATAGTAGCACAAAAAACACTTTGAATTACAACAGACAAAAAAATTATTTTTTACAAAATTCTGGACAAAAAGACAATAAAATTGTGGACAATGAAAATTGCAATTGAAAAACTACACTGGAAAAAAAAGTGAAACTGTTATTTGGTTTATGGAGATAATATGATGTGATCCACAAGCATTCAAGTCATAAACTAAATAAACTCGAGGTAAATCCCTCCGGGTAAAGATAATCATTAACGACGAGACTTACAAGTTAATTTGTACTTCATTCTAATGACTTTCATTTCTTCATCCCAAAAAATACTGTAACGACTTGTGCAAGTAAAGTGTAAAGGATTATTTTTTTTCAGGAAAATAATAAATTTAGCACAGGAAGAATAATACCTAATCTTTTTTGTCTCTTGTTCTTCGTTTTCTTGATGACTTTAACCATTAATGTCACTTCTTCATCATCATTTACACATCTTTTGTCAGCTTTCCTTCTTACGTTTTTCCTCATAATGAGTTTTTTGCTTGCAACTTGCAGGCAATGCTCAAATGAGGAATCCTGATTCTATTGTATTTGAAGTAAGTGTGCACAACAGAGGATCGAATGGAATGATGACGAAGGAGATTGAGATGTGAAATGATGTGATCAGTTGCAAGACCTAAGTCAAACTTAGAATAATACTTTTATGCACTCTTCCTTATCTTTCCTCCGGATGTTTGGTTTCGTTTGCGTATTTACCTTTCGCCTTTTGCTCGCCTGTTGCTGGTGCACTCACGTCGAAAAGCGACCACACCAACACCATCATCAACCATGAAAAATGAAGATGAGAATGTAGTGGAATGGAGGCGGTATGAAATTGTCGCGAGTTCCTGATGTCAATCATCGTCAGAGTTATGTTATGTTATGTGCACGTAATGCATAAAAATATTGATGATGCTGCCTGTTTATGACATGGATTAGCCGCAGAGATAATCAGAAAGTAAATGTGGTTAAAACTGGACCTGCACCGTTTCCAACATGCACAATGTCGAGACCGAAACGAACAAAAGTCATAAGTAGTGGTTCCAGTGCAGAGCCTTATCACTAGACGGTTTTTCCAAAGAATGATAACTGGACACGAAAGCAGTCCAAAATGAACAAGGCCACAACAAATAACTAATTAGCCGTTTCTGATGTGATGCATACAACGGTCTATTATTATAATATAAACAATAATAAAAATAATCATCGACTATGCTATAGGAGTATCGCATCGTATTCAATTTCAATAGAATTTTGATTATTTTTTCAAAAACGTTATGTTATGCAGCAATAAAAGTCTGATGATACTGATGATGTTAAACTGTGGATTTTTTTTGTATAAATAGCAAGAAAAATGTTGATGGAAATCACACAGCTCAATTACTCCTCTTTTAACTAATTTTAAAACACTTTCTTTTTCAATTTTTTTGAGGAAACTCTTAGTTTCAGTCAATCATCATGAAGGTCCTTGCCATTGTAAGTTTCCAGTTTGTGGTAATGAAAACCCTTCAGTTCCAAAATAATAATTGCGTATTTTCAATGTTCACAGATTGCTATTGTTTTCGCCGTTGCCTTCGCTGGCAAAGTCCCAGACGCACCAAAGCCTCCAGTCGTTGGAGGAAACTCCAGCCTTCCCGTAAACTCCAGTGTTCCAGTGCCTCCTGGCCGTACTGGAAGGCTCCTGCTCCTTGCCACTGGCAACTACGTCGACATTGACCGTGAAGTGATCGTTCCAGCCAAGGAAGTTGTCATTAGCCGCCAACCCGTTGTCGTTGAGAGGGAAATCCCAATCCGCAGGAGTGAATACTACTACACCTACACCGTTTAAACGGCTTCAGGTTCTAAGGTCACCCTCACCCACTTGGCATTCCAATCTTTTTTTTATGGATGGACTCTAAAAATATATTTGCTTTTGATATGTATTATTTTACCTTTGAGATTTTGTTTTAAGCTAAAGTATTTGAATTATAAAATGCGCTTGCAAAATTAACTGGAGAAATAAACCAATAATAATGTAAATTTGAAATTAAAAAAAGAAATTGCTTTAATAACGACCTAATATACCTAATTGAAGTCAGGTCAGGTCTGGTTATATGGACCTCATACATTAACCAGTTGACTGATGATGAGCTAAACCCAATCGTGTGTAAAAAATTCCATTGAAGATAACCTTTCTTAAAGTTTTCTATGTTGTTTTTAACATTAACATATCATGCATCGGTATGAGCATAACATCAGAGTTCGTAATTATTGACCAGTAGTCCACACTCCACAATAGAATAGAATATCAAGATTAGAAAAATCTCCACGTGATTTTGAAATGCTTAGGGGGGCCTGGTCCGACCCAAACCGGTGGTGGTTAATGTATGGAGTATGAACCAAGTTCATTATGCAACGGCGTTTGACAAGTATAAAAAGAGGTTGTGGTTGAGGGAAAGGCATCGGACATCTTCATTCCAATCCATCAATCCACATCTTCAACAGTTCTTGAACTTGAAATATTGTTGTTGTAGACCCAAGCAAAAGTAAAAAACTCCTTTCCAAAATGAATGCCATCGCACTTGTCGTAAGTTTCTCTAGCTAAATTCCCATTTCTCAGAAATTAACAGATAAATAAACATGAGTTTGGTATTTTTGCAGACCCTTGCCCTTTGCTCCGTTGCATTTGCAGGTAAAAAATCCAATATCCAATTCTAAACAATTGATATTAATTTCCTTGTATTAATTACTTATCCGATTTTTACGAATAGCAAACTTGCCAACCCCAACACCAGCAGGAGTGGTCCATCAACCTCCAGTCAATTCTAGCCTTCCAATGCCAGTTCCAGGAAACTCTAGCCTTCCCGTCAACTCCAGCGTTCCTGTGAACTCAAGCATTCCCGTTCCTGCCACAGGCCTTCCCCTTCCTCCCCATCCACAATCCGAAGTACCACGATCTGGCCGCTATTTGATCCTCTCCAACGGAAATGTGTACGACAGGGTTTCGGACTACATCATTCCATCTTCAAGCTACTTTGGCCGTCAAGTTTACTACACGAACCAACCCGTTCAATACCAAACGGTTCAAGACATCCCCGTTTACCAAGGACGCAACTACTACCGAACTGTCTATTATTGAGACTTGAGACTAACGGCCAGGGAGGGAAATTAATTGATTTATGATTGAGATAGACATATTTTATTTTTTATTCATTAATTGGTTGTTGTTTGTTTTTATCAAAATTATATAGTTTTTAATAATAAACTATTTACTTGTTTTTTGCACTTTAAAAAACAAAATTGATAATTAACTTTTCCATGCAATTCTCCTACATCACATTGACCGGAAGGGTTAAGGAGATGATAAACTGATGACAATCATAGAATTTTAACAAAAATAATGATTTCATTTCATTCTCATTTGCATTAAGTAATAAGTAAGTACATCCGGTACGAAGATTTTGAAATCAAAATCAGATAATTGAGTTCATGGCTTATTTTGTGACATTGTTACCAGATTGAAAACATGTTTACGATGCGATCGGGGTAACGGAAACGGTAACGGTAACGGATCGGGTACTATTGTATTCTTTCCACCACTCATTACTAATTCTATGCGCAAACAAAGTCAATTGGATAATCATTAGTATCACGAATGAATCACGCGATTTTGACAAGAAAGAAAAATACTGATCTTACTTTCTGATTACTACTTTGTTGTACTTTTCCCTAAAAATAATCACAAATCAGATAACTCAAATTGGTATGTAATGGGGTTTTGGCTTTGGCTACACTAAAATAAATAGTATATTCCATACAATATGCAATTTCATATAAATATGAGGATTCTCTCTGTAATTGAATCAGTATTTACCAAAGTCTAAAAGAAGAACAATAATTTACTGAAATTACAGAGATTTATCCAACATGAAGGTTCTTGGAATTGTAAGTATCTCAGAAACTACCTTATCAATAAATTGCTCATTATTTTTCAAATTAAAATTTTCTTGTTTTCCTCCTGAAGACCCTTTCGTTGTGCGCTGTTGCCTTTGGAGGCATCTTGCCAGTAAATCTTCCCGCCAACGAGAGTCTACCTTCCATCCCATCTTCCAACTCTAGCATTCCAACAAATCTTCCATCGAATTTGACTGGTGTCCCGATGCCCTCCAACGGAAATCTGCCATCATCAATGAACCTTCCTGCTCTCCCTGCCAACGCATCCAATCTTCCCATGCCTGCTCCTGCTAACATCTCCAACCTCCCCGGGCTTCTTAGTCGTAAGACTCGCGCAGTCGCAGTCAACAAAACCTTACCAGTAGTTGCAGTGGCTGCCAACGAAACTCAACCTGGAAGCGGTGTCGTTGGAAACAATGCGCCAATCCAAGTGACCCATCAGCGTTTGACTGACGCCGAGATCCAACAGCAAGGCAAACTTCAAGCGAAGGATGGACAATTCATCGTTCGTGCTGACTACTAAATTTAAATTTTATCGATCTAATTTCTTTTAAAAATTTATTTATGACTCATCTGACATTGTGTGAATGTTTGCTTTCTTTCCAAAAATCAATTTATGACAAATTATGAGCTTTCAAAATAAATTAGGTAGTATGACCTTGTTTTCATTTTAAACTTTATTTTGTTTCAAATAACATCTTCTTCGCCTATTTAATAGAATCTTTTATAATCTGATTTAGAAAGAAGAAATAAATACGTATGATAAATCTGTTTGAAGAGTAATTTAAGTATGATGAATGATGTACAGCAAGTGGTTCCTTCCTTCCATTGGTTGATTTTCTTTTGTACTCTTAATTTTAAAAACTTCCTAGAACTACAGTTATGTACCTAACAATAAGTAATTAGGAAGTTAAAGCTACATATAATTTAAAGCATAGATCAAAGCAGTGCAAGGATGGCATGAGATTTTTTGTGCCTTTCATTCAAATGATGGCATTGAAAGTTGTGTAAGTGTCGCATAGATTAATAATAATAACTTTGGCATTTTGTCTAACGATAATTAGTTAGCTAACTTAATTAATATGTTTACGTACAATAATGAGAACGTTTCAATATAACCTAACTAGTACCACCATAGCTGACCTGAACTAGACCTTCCCGAAAAACCAAAGGTGATCAGGTTGCCCCAAAAAAGTCACAGCCTTATTTCTAACTTTAGTATAATTTGTAAAGGGTGCATATCAACATGAACATTTCAAGTCCAACTACAACTACGCTTAATTATAAGTATCGAATCTCAAGAAGACGACGTGTATGATTGATTGAAGGTACATGAATCCTCAAAAGGTACAGTCAGAAATAGAAACGTCAATAAAAAAATGTATCAATAAGTTATTGTGTGTTTTCAATCAAAAATGGCACATCCAAATTTTCAAATCTTTTCGTTTAAAATACTTAAGTCTATTCTAAAAGATGTCTACCAAGTCTATTTTAAATGTAAATGAAATAGATTTCTTTTCAATATATAAACTCTTTTCAATACTTTTTTTAAAAGCTTAATTACTTTCTACAATATTATATTATATAATATCATTTTATTTGATGGATTTCTTAAACATCTCAAATAGTATCACATACATTTACGTATAAAGGTTCATTTATTTAAAAAAAAAACAACAACAAGAACAACAAAAAATGAGTAACAAAAAAATGTAAATTTGATCACTGCATAATTACAAATGCATGTACGAATCGGAAGTAGTCATCTCGCCCTGTCAAATGAGGTCAACATCCACACTGTTCGATTCTTGGTGCAGGGAGACATAAGAACTCTGGTTTTGGTGACGACCTCCTCCGTAGGATTTTTGGCCTGTGAGTGGAATGCTTTCTTCTCCCATTGACGACATGTTTGAATCCCTAGACTCTCTTGACACTTTTGGTATCCCTTTACCCCCGTTTTTCACTGCGGTTGACCCTGTCTTGCGGTTGAAAAGACGGTCGGGTATTTGGATCTCAAGCTGGTCTGTACCTTCCAGTTGAACTGACGCTAGTGGAACTGGAGAAAGGAAAGTGATCATGTTCAATAAAATCCTCGATCTCGACTTATTTTTTTCTGAATTGAAAATGAGGGCGTATGTAATAAGCTTACTATCTAAACACGGCGAAATAATCCGCGGATTATTTGCCAGAAACTCGACGATCACCGCGGCAGCAGGCCGTTTTCCTGAATCTAGGGACCAGCAACTCTTCAGAAGTTGCTCTCTGCAAAATAAAGTAAGAAGGAAAAATCGTATTAAGTGATGCGGGGGATGCTCTGTTCGATGGATTTGATTATCAGAGTTGTGAAAAACATTGAAATACGTAATTCATTTGTGCTTTTCCAACTTTTGCCAAATATTCTTTTGCCAATTTTTGTACATTTCTAGGTTTTTTTCTACAAGTCTAAATAAGAGAGAAAACATAAACAACAAGAGAAAAGCCTGTTGACTGCTAAACTTACAGTTGAGGTTTCACTCCAGCGGGTATTGAAACTGTGTTCCCAGCTTTGACGTAATCCAAAACCTTTTCAGATGAAAATACGTACGTTCCATTACATTGACATCATGTCATATGAAATGATTTGGATTTTTTCTGCACGAGTGATCTGGTTACATACCTCATTATTACTTTTCCCCTGGAAGGGAAAGCTTCCGAAAGTAATGATTTCGTATAAAAGCACTCCAAAGCTCCAAACATCACTCATCGGAGTAAATATTCCTAACGCTAATGACTCTGGAGCCTGTACAAAACAAGTTATTTTAAGATTAAGTTGTTGACTTATTTTTAAGCTCATTTTCTTCTTAAAAAACAATTTTTATACATAAGTAATTTTTAATGCTCTTTCGTCTTATTTCTTCTTACCATCCATCTTACGGGAAGCATGCCCTTCCTATTGAAACGGTAATAATCGTTTTCATACATCGGCCGAGTCATACCAAAATCCCCTAATTTGACTACTCGACTCGCATTGACTAGACAATTTCGGCACGCCACATCCCTGAATAAAAAGGAAAGATTATATGTTTTCTAAGACGAAGATGAAACAAAACAACTTCCTCATTTTTTAAAAGTAAAACAAGTTAAGTAGGAAGAATGAAATGCCATCATTATCATCTTCAAAGATTGCTAACCTATGGACATATTTCAGTTCGGCCAAATAGCTCAAGGCCCTGGCAACATCTAATGACATGGACGTCAGCCTTCGACTCGAGATCTCGTCTGACCCCTCACAATTCTTCTCATTTACCAAATGCCGACGAGCCAGAAGGTATGTTTTCAAGTCCCCTGCAAACAAGAAAGGAAAAACAAGTTTCATAAAAAGCAATCCTTTTTAAAGAAACCGATGAAATCCGTTGGGAAAGATTGTTTCCGGTATATTTTTTTTCTCTAGCATGTGATTGGACTGGACTAAAAAATATTCCGCAAAAAGATATTTGATATTTCCCACAGAGGAAGTTGTGTAGCACCCTTGAAAAAGCATTCTTTGCAGAGTGAGTGAGTGAAAGCATTTCTTTGTTGTTTTCATCTCGTACGTTGTCAACAAGTTCTTCATATTTTTTTTTCTTCTGATGTCATCACATCACCTACGCAGTTTCCTCCATTGAATCTTAAGTACAAAAGAAAAACTTCTTGAATGACACTTGTGCTTACCGTACAACATGAATTCCATAATGGTGTAAACGGGCTCATTCTTGGTGCACACTCCAAGTAATTTGACGATATTTTTGTGCTCAAAACGTTTCATCACTTCCGCTTCTCCAAGAAAGTCTAATTTCTGCTCACAAGAGGAACCCACTTTCAAAGTTTTCACGGCTACAGCAACCCATCCTCTGAAAAGTAAAAAGTTTTTCTTAAAAATGATCTCAAGGACCTTCGTCATCACGCCATTATTGTGGAATGAAATTGCTTTTTATTCTCAAGACAAGACCTGTCATCGAAGAAGCATTCTCCTCCGTACACAGTTCCAAAAGCCCCCTCTCCGAGTTTGCGATTGATAACCACTCTATCTCGAGGGATTTCCCATTTATCCAGGGCGGAAACATTCGTCGCTGAAAGGATGTCAATCCCTAATGCTTTGAAGTAATCTTGGGTCATTTGAACTTTTTTATCGTATCTGGAAATTGAAAATTACAATTAAATTCAATTTGTGGTAGAATGCGTGGAACAAAGGATGTCCAAATGCCATCATTTCTCACCTTCGTTTAATAACAAGGAAGCAAATAACAAGGATGAAGCCAAGTATGCCAAAACCAATCACGTTCGCAATCACTATCGCCACTTCGCAACTCACATCCAACGACTGACTCAGTGAGTGGAGAAAACACTTTTCAAAACATAATTAAAAATTACGTTCTGCCCTGTATAGCTCAAACATTGCAAATGTTGAAATGAGAACATACTGTGGGTGGGGGCTCTGACCCATCTCCAGGTACATTTCCATCGGGTGTCAACCATTTGATCCGGTCTTTGTTCAATTTCAACCTAAATCAAAAAGACGGAGAATTCCAATGAAATCTTTTTGTTCACTTTTTTTTGTCTGTGTTATTGTTTTGAACGGAAGTGCTTACCGTCCGGTCATGCCATTATCTTCTCCGTTTGGTGATTTTGGATGATACGACCCCACAATTCGAGCTGTTCTATTGTACCATTGTACCACATGAATTGTTGCAATTCTACAATGAAAGCAAACAATTTTGGGGTATGATGAGACATGCGAACGAACAATTTCATCAAAGTTTTAGGTCAATGGCAAAGCTAACCTTGAAGGTCCTCCAACAAATTTAATATGACCAGACACTCCGTTAAAGTCTGTTTCCTGAATAATTCTCACCATTTCACTGGAAACAAGGAAGAAACGAAATGAGCACACATTTATATTATAAAACCGTTACTAATAATTCATGCGTTTCCCTTTCAAGAAGGAAATGAGGGAAAAGTACTTGATACTTTTTTACAATCAAGTTGACATGACTTGAATGAAATTAGTGTGTAACGTTTTGCACTTGGAAATTTCATTAGAAAATGATAGAATGAATAGATATGAATTTAACATCTGAAATGAATTGATGCGCTACAAAATCATAATCATAATCATTAGAACCAAACCAGGATTAAATGAATGGTTATGGGAAACTCTAGTGGAAGCCATTGTGAAAGGAAAATGTGGAAATGGAATAACGACATGGGATATAAAAACATTACGATTACGTAAATGAGAGAAGATGAGCCTGAAACAATTAGTAGAATTGGCGAAAGAAAGGGAGCAAGTAAAATTCACACGAAATATACAAAAGCATTCCTCCACAAAAGTGGTAAAAAAGCCATGGACTACTACTTAAGTATGTAAGGGCAATCAATTTCTTTCAAGTTCCTAAGCCCGAGAAATTCCTTTAGAGGAAATTAAGGGGAGAACTAATTTCACCCTCGTGAATTAACGAGAACCTCTTTCTGTCCAAAAGCAACCAGGGCTAATTAGTTTTTTTGGCAAAATAGGAAAGAATCTTTTTCATTATGATGATATTTTTACTTGGTCGTCTTGTCGGAATGGAGATTGGTGATGTGGGAATGATTCTGTTTGAGAAGCTTGTCCAAAGCGTACGCATAAGTCCAAACTGCGTCGTAAGCATATCCAGCGTAGTCGGAGGTGCTGATTCTTTTTGCCGTGCAGTTCTGCTCATACTTGTGCCTCCATTGCTCCACAGTGATACTCTCTTGCATCATCGTCTTCTCCGGGGCAAAGTAAGCGTATTGCAAGGAGAGATGCCCGTTAATCGCCTGAAAATAATAATAATAAAAACATTATTTTCAAGGCCAATGGCATTCATTCACTCTTCACTCAAAAAGGGTCATCGTCATTTTAATTGCATTAATACCTGAATCATTTCCGTTGTGTTACAAGGAATCTCTTTTTCTGCAGAGTTGTGCTTATCAGTATCGTACCAGTCCTGCATGAAATGATATAAAAACAGTAAAGCTTCTTTTTTTTGCAAGAATGATAAAAATAGAATGAGAAGACAATATCTTTATTTTTCTTAATTAACAGATTCTTATTCGCACGTAGTAATGGTCTGGTCTTTTTTCATGTTTTTATTAATGCCAGACAAAGTTGAATAAAATGATATCTCATGGACTCAGTCCAAAGACATCACACACACCCACAGATCTAGACATTCATTCACTCTTCATTCGAAAAGGGTCATCGTCATTTTAATTGCATTAATACCTGAATCATTTCCGTTGTGTTACAAGGAATCTCCTTTTCTGCAGAGTTGTGCTTATCAGTATCGTACCAGTCCTGCATGAAATGATATAAAAACAGTAAAGCTTCTTTTTTGCAAAAATGATAAAAAATAAAATGAAAAGACAATATCTTTATTTTTCTTAATTAACAGATTCTTATTCGCACGTAGTAATGGTCTAGTCTTTTTTCATGTTTTTATTACTGCCAGACAAAGTTGAATAAAATGATATCTCATGGACTCAGTCCAAAGACATCACACACACCCACAGATCTAGAAATTGATTAATACACTTCAGTGCAGCTACACAAGTTTCACGGACTATGACTGCAACATTGCGATAACAAGTTTACAGACACAACTATAGACTTTTTGTAGAAAAACAGACGCATTTGGGAACTTGTCATTTTGGTTTTAAAAAATGACTTGTCAAAGTTACATACATGTCCGTCGGTCTGTCTGACCAAGCTTTTTCGACTTAATGAAACCATTCGATCAATTTTCAGCTACGCATTTCAAAAATATATTTTCGATGATAAGGTTACCTTTAAAAACCAAAGGGGCAAAAACCAGACGAATCCCTCCTTTGCAGTCATTTTTTGATGGTATGCCTCGCACATTACAGCTCTCGCCGCGTGGTCGTAAAAGTCGCCAATGATTATCTTCGCCTTTTTACTTTTCAGATCTTGCAAATACTGTGTGATATGACAAGGAAAGAACGCATAAAAAAACTTTTGTCGAGACATAAAAAAGATTACATTCACAGTCACAACACAGCATAGGTAGCTTCCACTTTTTATGGCTCACCTGAGACATGTTCAAAGCAGGCTTATCTTTTGGAAACTTCCTGTTTGCAATGAATGCAATGTCGTTCTCCTGAAGCCTAAAGCGTAACAAAAAAAATACAGTGGAAATTGTGATTTACAGAGAATTATAATTATAGGTTGTAAATAATTAATTAACAAATGTATTTCATTTTTCCTTACAAATCCTGAAGTGAGGACACATATTCCGCGTATTTCTGGCCCTCCTCCGTGAGTGAAGCAACCCGCGCCCATCCCAACTGCCGAAAGAGATCAAGGTAGACGTGCCTATTTGAAACGAATAAAAGCCATGTCTTGGGGTGAAGTGATAATAGTAAAGATCAAAGCCCGTTTCTCTTTAGAGTTTCGTTTATTCCCTCTGATTTCAGGTTCAAAGGAAGGGGAAGACAAAAGAGTTCTCTCAAAATGCCTTAAAAGGGCAACCAAAATGAGGCCACTTACTGGTATTGCTTGTTTTCCCCAATGGTACGGAAGAAGTATGGATATTTCTCTCTGTCTGAGAAACTCGACCCTTCTGCACTGTAGCTAATTACCACGGTTTTGAAATGAGTTGCAACTCCTGCTAAAGGTTCCGCCGTATCACTGCATGCAGGTCCTGGCGAAATCATGAAAGAACACATCTCAATCATTTGCGAATTAGACTGATGATAAAATGCAGGAAATACATTTCTCATTATTGTCAACTTCAAGCACATCAAAACCGAATGAGGTAATGTGAAAAGACAAAAGTGCATAGTAATGGCGGCATGATGATGCCGTCGGAAATGAACTTTCAACCGTGACGTAAATGTGTGTCTACATTAGCATTGTCTTCTATGACTATGACGTGAATATTAGGAACCATTCATAAATTTGTCGTAATCATTGCTTCCCAATTGGCATATCCTTGATAATGGAATGAAATAAAAATCAATGGCTCCATCATTCCCATTACAATTATTGTATAAATTCAATTAATTTATCGGGATTATTTTTGTGCTTTGACCTTTGCACATGTGCGTGGACATGGTTTACTTATTTTCTATTTTTATATCAGAATTTAAACCTAAACTAATGGATAGACAGACAAACCCCGCCTTCACCAGTCTACACAATTATAATTAGAAAAAATCTAAAGTTATCTGGGGAGAATAGTTAAGTAAACAGCGAGAGGAACGCAAAAGAAGAAGATGTCATTGAGAATATGTATGAGTGGCATGATGATAATGACGACAACTGCGTCTTATGGACTTTCTGCCCTTTTATCTTCTTTGTTTTCTTTTGAGCCTACGCTTTTCCTTTGTTCGACGAAGAAAGTTGAAAGCTAATGATACCCGACTTCTTCAGAGAGTTGAGCTGAGTGCTTCTGAAAAAAAAATACTGGGAAAACGGCAACGCACAAAAGATTCGATAAAATATCGCAACTTCAGATTGGGACAAAGAAGGAAGGAATTCCTTCTGAAGACATTAAACTTGCAAGCGTACATCGTCTTGTTAAAATGGAACCTGGGAATTCGTGTCGTTCTCTTGTCCCGATTTTTCAAAAAAACAAAATCCTTTCCTTGGAAAAAAACGATGCGGAGAATACGAATAAGGATCGATGATAATGGGAAGATTTAGAAATCGAGATGTATTTCTCTTGTAACAAAATCCCCGTTAATGCGAAACACATTACATATATTATTTTTTCTTGGAAAATCAAAGCGAGCGAAATGGGAAATGGTGAAGTGCGCAATAATTTATTGTCATGAATTTGAGAATATTTATGTAAACAAGAAATGTTGTGAGAGGAGTGGAAAAGTTTGACAAACCTAGGATTCCAGCCATGCTTGGGAAAGTGTTGAGACGAATGAAGTCAATGAAGCCCTTCATCACTTTGTCTGCTCGACATTGGCCATCATAAACATGGATTCGGAGATCATAATCTTTGAGCACGGAGTTGTTCCAGTTCACCGCTTGAACTGCCATTTGAGCAGCTACAATTTACAACAATCACATAATCAGTTTATATTATTATTTTTAAAAAAATATTTAGGTGCTTAAACTAAAAATATTTATGTATGTAATGTACGAAGCTCGATATAACAGCGGATGATGGTTCATATTCTGTTTAGTAATTTCAGGGAAATTATAGTTTTAAATTCCTGGAGAAAATCAAATGGATGTTCAATGCCCGTACCGTTATAATAAAGTTAAGTTAGGTCCAAAGAAAACTCAGGATTATGACATTGTTGAACATGTTACCATTACGACAAAATCTATTCCTTAATGTTTGGAGTGGGGCAAAGTGAAACATTAATGGACTCGCGACACGGTCACAGGAAATGTAAAAATGTTTCTGCAGTGGACAACGTGAATGGTCTACGTAACCACGGGTCTAAAAGCATTAAAAGATTACCAAAGTCTGGGAATTAAGATTTGAAAGTCAAACCTGGCTTCCAGACTTTCAGGGGAACCGGAACAGATAAATTCATGTTATGAACGTCGTTTAGTATATCGAGAATTACCTTTATTGGCTGTTGTACATGAAAACTAGGTAGTCGGATAAATAAGCTTAAAAATTGGAAAGACGGAGGAAAAGAAGACACGGTCTACTTAGCGACTCACCGATGACAATGCCTCTGTCAGTGTAGCTCCCATTGATGGGGAAAATGCCACCGATGTACAATGGAGTTTTGCCATCTCCATTTTTGGGTTCCCACGAGTCCCACACGAGTTTGTTTTCCTTCATCCACTGACAAGCAGCATGTTCAACCATCGAGGCTGAGGATCTTCTTCCGTCCCACATACCTAAGCCCGCGGGATGATGCCTGCCAGGGTCGATTTCATTCTCCAAATTTTCCAACTCGTTGCTCACGTTTGTGTACATCTCCAGCATTTTTTTGTACTCTTCGTACGTGATAGACAAGCGGTGTGCAGCCTTTTTCAAAGGAGGAAGGAACACACAAAATTTGATAAATGAGCTTTCACGGCAGACAAATCATCAAAAGATGTTGCAACTTTACACAATTTGCTCAAGGCTAATTGAAAACTATTTTTTTGATATATCGCTACAGCTAACATAAGTAATAAATAGATAGATACACAATGAAAACTTTTATTTATTAAGCAGCTCGACAATCATTAAAATCGCAAGATTTTTCTTTTCCTTTTTTGCGACAACGAGAAAAGCAACCGTGGCATATCCTTTAGACTACTTTGTTTTGGCCAGGTAATTGTACTAGTGCTACTTTCTTATCGATTGGAAGGTTGTTTATTTCTAATAAATATTTTTCTTTCATTTTGGCTTGCTGAAGGTAAATAAAAGTGGTGCCAATTTTACAACTTTTCTCATCGTCGAGTCAATGTCACCCTATCGTCCAAGGAAAGAGACAAGATGATAACGAGCAAAAAAAATTAACTTATTTTCCCACAGATACTCAAGTAAAGAAAGAGTGTAATACCTCATAAGCGGGTTTCGCCCCATCTTTCAGTCTTGAGGAGACAAACTTTTCCAATCGTAGAGATTCATAGCGACAGTGCACTCCACCAGTGCAAGTTGGGAATGAGATGCTGATCAACTGAAGTTCGGAAGTTAAGATGGTTGGATCCCAACTGAAAAACATCACAGCTCTTGGTTTCGTATTTGG
Source organism: Seira musarum (assembly GCA_027743895.1). Lineage (NCBI taxonomy): Eukaryota > Metazoa > Arthropoda > Collembola > Entomobryomorpha > Entomobryidae > Seira > Seira musarum. Next base: position 17,345 of record JAHZMX010004985.1, read on the forward strand.
TGAGGCGGACTCGTACTTTGAGACTAAATGACGAACAAAGCCCTCTAAATTCGGGCCAAGCCATATCACTCGGACGTGAAGGCCCAATGATGAGATCTCTTTCGGAAGAAACATTGATGACTCTGCAATTGACAAAATGCAATGCAATGGGAAGACATTAGCTCGTCTCTCTCATCAATCATTAACGATTAACGTCATCATAATGTCTTCAGCAGAAAGAACTGAAGGAAATGATGATGAGTAAGCACAATCCCTACATTTCATTTCCCAACTTACCAGGATACGAAGCAAGCAGAATTGCACATTTCCCTTTTCGCGAGCCTCGACATACTTCTGGTGTGTAGATTCCTGTTTCACAGAAACTCTCCTGGCAGTAGAATCTAATGAAAACGAGGAAGGAAAAAAATACAATAGAAAAAAACTTTTAAGTGATTTAAAAGCTATGACTTGTTTTATTCCATTCGCTGTTTCAACTTTTCTCGGAGTCAGAATCCCGTGGGACACTATCACATTTAGGGCATAAAATCATGTAGGTACGTACATATCTTCTTTTTTTAAATCTTTCATTTCAAATCACTCCACAAATCATTATTGAGCCTAAAATCTATCATTTTTACCAAACCCTCAAACAGCCTTTCAAATCTTAAATTAAGTATATAGGGAAAATGACAAGAAAATACAACCGAAATATTTGATCCGCTAACACTATTTATGTCGGACTCATTTCATGCAGAAGAAGAAGTTAATGACGACTTTGTGATTGTGACGCGACTAAAAAGTCAGCTTTTTGATCTTGCTCTACTTTGACAACTTTGCTACTTAAATTAAATCAAAACTTTCCAAAAGAAGTAGAAACAGAGACACAAGTAGGAATTTCATGAAATCATAATTTATTTCGCATTTTTCGGAGTAACTCAGGCAGGAATGGAAACAAGTTAAGTGCGCTAACAAGAAGTATAAATTAGGCTTTTTAGAAATTCTAATTTGAAGTTATTGCGTGTTTGATTCGTAAGATTACACACGGTTACACGAGCATCGCATTGTTCATCTATCATTCCTCTTCTTCATCAATTTTCGATTTGCGTAAGCGCAAAAAAGAATCCACAAAAAAAAGAAAAAAATTGCTCCTCATCTACATCCACAAGCTCGTGAATTGAGAGTTCAAAATGAAAATAGATTTAAGAAAAAATAGTTTGTAAATTTCAACCTCTGAATCTGATCAGCTCATCGTCAGCAAACACCAGAGAAAATTCTTCCTCATTTTATCTTTCCCTTCAGAAGTGGTTTCCTTTTTATCGCTTCATCTAATTCGCTTTTCGGCTTCCACCAGGGATAGCAAAAAACGGAGTTTTTAGATTAAAAAGCTGAAGTGTTTGATGGTAATCGAATATATCGGCGATAACAAAAAAACTAAAAACATACTCGGGTTTCGGGTAGTCTTTTTTATTATCCACCCCACTAGTCTATCTCTGTTTCGCGTTTTTTTAAAGTATTGGTGGTTTGTGTTTCGTCTGGTCTGGCGTTGATGCGAAAAGCTATAACCGTCTAATTTGAAGGATGAAACAGTTCAATTCGAAAGAACCAGAACCAAACCAGGTCAAACAACTCAGAGCCGAAACAACCAGCGTCAGCGTTCGTTTTCGCGCATCACAAGAATTTATCTTCGGTTTTTTTCTCTGAACATGTTTTCCTAACATTTATTATTATGCAACAAAGGGATTAGAGGAGAAGTTGGAAAGAAAGAAACATGGTTTCACAATTTGCCTACGAAAATAAGTTGAGGCACAGACTGGCGCTCGCTGATAAATCTCCAACTCCAACTGTGGCATACATGCTTCTTCGCTTTCACACTTACACTCTTTCTTCATCTTCAATCACACTTCAAGTTACTTCGTATTCGTAAAGTATCGTGGTCGATTGAGTTGCTTCATGTTGATTTGAGACTAGCTTGTGCAAGAAGATAAGTAATTTTATCGATATTGTGGACGAGGCGTCACGCTTACGAGGAAAGAAGGGCGGTTATGCTGAATGACTTTAAGCAATTCCGAGTATTTTTTAAAACTTTCTCTTTGCAGAAAACGTTGTACCCAGTAACCCGCGGATTTACAGTTTTACAGGTCATTACGATAGTTCTCGTCTGATTGACAGCCTTTCATCTGCCAATTAACGGATTATTGAGTCAACAAATTATGCTCGGTGTATTGAGCCTTGACTGATTGCCACTACTTACGTCATGCAGCATGGCTGAACTTTCAATAATTTCTCAATTTACCCCAAGATTGTACTGCTCTTGAATGATGATTAGGATAGGAGTGAATGAGGCAAAACACAATTTCCTGACTTAATAACAAATGATATGCTTCTCGTAAAAATAATTTCATAATTTTGCAACATTTCCTCATCAATATCCTTCTCGCTCTTGCAATCATGATGACCGACCAGACATGATGTCATAGTCATAAATCACGAATCTTCGTTGAACCAAAACAACTGCTTTCCATTTGCATTGAGAGTGTGAAGAGCGCTCTTTAAATTCCAAACATTGGCTCGAAAACTCTTGAATATTTAAAAATAACTCTAGTTTGATGACGATAAATAAGGAGGACGAGGAGTGTCTTTTGATCCTATACAGATGCATAGAAATAGAATTAGGATGTCATGTTATTTACATTCACTGCGTCAAACAATAATTCATCTTGATTCAGTTGTGTGAGAACGAGAAGAGTGCTATTTAGTCCGGACAAGACATAAGAACCTAATAATTTAATTTAATCTGAAATCGCATTAATTAATGGGTAGAAAAAAAATACGAACCTTTCAGTTTGAGGATTCCAAGCTAAATGAGTGGTAGCATTTGAGTAGTCGGCTTCCTCCAGTGCGAACAGTTCCGTCAGACTTGCATTCGTCTTGAACGTTCTCCAGTACTCAACGGTGGGAAACTTGTCAGTCACTGGAGATTTCGGTATAAACCAGCCAAATCTAGATGGGAATTAAGCAAACGCAAACATCATCATCAATAAGCCAAACCACAAACAACACATTTAATGAGCAACCAACATGTTCTCTTCTTTTTTATGACATTAAAAACACTTTATTTATTTGGTTGGAAGTGGATGTGTGCTGTTTTTCCGAGATAATTTCCCTTCATTTCCTTTTGCAAAAAAAAACAGCTTATTTATCTTTACTTCACTTTCACTCCCACACCATCTCAATCATGAAGAATGAATGACTTGAAGTAATCAGAGGTACATTTGTCAATGGGCAAAAGAAATGGACAATACTAGAAAAACCAAGGTTTTTAATGCCCACTTTTGATACAGTTATGTACGTACATATCGAGTCCGACTGTAGATAGTTCCTGGAAAACCTTCATTTTTGCAACCTGCAATGAATTCTTTCATTTTCCTAGTTTTTTATTTGTAAAACACATTTTCTTTTATTGTTTCGCCGCACGTGCATTTGTGAATCCTTCAGTACGACTTCCTTATTCTTTCTTCCTTTCTAATTGAACTCATGCCATTCAGAAGTGACTTAACGAACAATGAAATGCCCTCGGGTGAATACGTAGGCAGAAGGTTCAAGTCCTCCCTTTCATGCTTCTACTTCTTTTCATACAAAACTTTTGCTTACTTCTACATAAATAAATACTTATTTTCATTTCGAGTTCTTAACAAGCATTCAATTCAATGACAATCTTTTTTGCAAAGAAAAAAATGTTTCTTTCCTGAAGGAAAGGTAAAATCAATACTTGGAACTGTCATTGTCATACGTGCACAAAGACAGAGTCACAGAGTCAGAGTGTTCCGTTCCGTGTCGTGTCATGTGTGCACGGCTGGTACATGGTACATGATGGATGGATTGTCGTCATCATCAAAATGTCCTGTAACGAAGAGTAAATTTGTTCCCCACGTGAAGTCTTAATGAAGTTGTGACAATCGACATGAGTGAGACTACACGTCATTCATTCATTGAATTGAATGCATCCAAAATATGAATGAGTGAATAAAATTCTGCCATCCAGAGATGGAGGAGAAATATAATTTCCCTAAAATGGTATCTGATCACTGATCACCCTGATGGTCATGTCAGCATGACTGTCCTGCAAGTTTACAGATTTTTATCAAACATATCTTTACCCTCATGGAGATGCATGTATTAACTTTGCAGTTCTGTCTCAAAATTTGGCGGGTTTGAATGAGCTTATCATAAAATAAGTAAGTGATGCAAATCGAATTATTGAGGGTTTTACTGCTCTTCTTGTCATTTACGTGTGTCCTAAATAAACCCTGACTGAAATATCCGAGCCCAGTGAATATTCAATCTAATTCGATATGCCAACTTGGAAGATGGAAATGAACTTAAATTAGTTTGGGGCCACAGTGTGAGTCCACCCGCACTCTTCTTCAATGTTTCTACATGATCCTCCATTTCGATCTAAAACCTCATAAATCAAAAGCAAACAGACTATTTTTACATATCTATCTAGGTAGTCAGTCATCCCTAAAGACTATGGAATACATATATGCAAAAAGAAAAGTTTTCAGACATTGCGTTGTTCGTGAAGGATTTATTCATTTTCTCAAAGATTGGTTGTTAAAAAACTTGTGAAAAGTGAACAAAAAAAAATATGAAACTGGGAACTTGGTCTAGTAGTCTCGGCGTGAATTATTCGACACGACATGTGTGGAAAGTTTGAAAAATCCCATTGGACGTTCACGATTTGTACGTTGGGAATTAAGTGAGTTGAGTTGTTGAAAATCTAAAAAAAAGTTGGTCAATAAGTCAAGTTCAAAGGAGTGAGATACATAATACGTGCTTCATGTATCGTATCGTATGGGGGCGGATAATAGCCCAGCAAAATAAACATGGCGTACGTGTGGGTTATAGTTCATGTCCTTTTCTTAAGACGTCTAATCAATAAAGTTTAATTAACGAAAGGGGGAAATGATGTGAGATGTGAGGACGACAACATAATCAAATTGGCAAAGGTCTGTGAAGATACAGGTCGTCGCTTCAAGGTAGCAGAGTAAGTGCTTTTGTGACTTAAGTTTTAGGCTCATTTATCTACCAGGGAAATGCCATTTAGCTTACCGTCCAACGAAACCGAGATGACCACAGTTTTCCAAGAGGATGCCCGGAGTGTTCCACTTTTCCAGTTCCATCTCAGGGGAAAGCCACACTGCCACATTTATCATTGTCTCAGGAAGCTTTTTCTCGATTTGCTCACTGCACAAAAGAAAGAAATAAAAAGAAAGTAAATAACAATACTTACTACTTATTACTCGCGAATATGAAAGTGAAGAGTTCTCCTCTTCAAGCTAATAACTACAGTACACCCACATCCTGGTTTGGATTAACCTTTTTTACAGAGAAATGGACTTGTACGAGATAAAGCCTTCAGTAATACATATATTTTTTCGAGTGGAATTGATGGAGAATTCATGGGAGTCCTATAAATATATCTGTTAATAACAAAAGGTTTCGTGCCAGTTTCCACTTTCCACTACTGCACTGGATCCGCAATACATGCACCTACATACTTTATATGAAAAATGTAATCAAGTAATCATTAAACCTGCAGCAGAAAAGTTGTTCTTTGAATTTGTAATTGTTCTAGCATGGATAGGTCTCATGGAAAGTTATTCTTTTCAATAGGTTTTATACGCAGTACATGTCCTGTGGAGGCTTTCATATTCATTTGCATCATTTATCACAGTTTAATTTAAAAGTAACCGAATTTTTTAACGACAAAAACCTGGTAAATAGTTATACCCTGTCTACAGATAAGAATGCAAGTGCAAACTTTCCTAATCAAAAGTGTTGAAATGAAACGAAGTTAAGTAGATTTATGTTAGTTGATTAATCATGCTATAATAGTAATAGTAACATGAACATAATCATGTGAACTCTTTTATGATTAATGATACCTTGAAACAAAGTTTACATTATCCCAAAAAATCATAAAAACATTCACCGAAAATTTATTTTGAGAGCGAGAGAAAATAAGTTGAAGTTGAACGAATGTATGTAGTCTAGTCTAAAAGTGAGCGTGAAAAGTAACTTTTTTATTATCTCTGACGAGGAAAGATCATTAGTTCGGCATGCACATCTCACACTACAAGGAGACATCAACTTGTAATGATGAATTTCCTCAAAAAAAAAGTTCGTTTAGTTTATTTATGAACTTTGGCGAGTAATAAGAAGGTTGTAAAACTTTATTAACGAAATTAGCTGAAGCATCGTAAAGAAACACTTTCGTTTTCCTAAATGTAAGTAGTTAGTTAGTATATATGAGGAACAAGTAAATTGAAACCTTGAGCATCGCAATTCCCATCCATAATTTCAGTTTCATGACTCAAAATACAAATGTCCAGTCCAGACAGGGTTAAATTATGGACAGGGATTTATGCCATCTTAATTTTCTATCTGTGCATCAAGCTATCTGCGTCTATTAGTCTATTACTGTGTAGTGTAGACCCGACAATTCCATTTTTTCTTTACTTTCGTCCCTCATGGTCCAGGATTTGATTATTTGCGTTAGTCGCTAGTATCAGTGTATGCGTATGAAACAACTAGATCAGAAAATTTAATAAAATAGGTGAAGGCAAGCTTCCAATTCTATTTGGGTGGTATTTATCAGTTGGCTCAAGCATAAGAAAATCAAATCACCGCAGTTCTACTTTCTGATTACGTAATTCCCAAATTAAACTGGCCTTTCTTCTTATCAGAAGCACGTGTATTCAATTTTTGCGCTCATAAATTACATTATTCTATTGACCCCGACAGGTTTGTTTAGTTTGTTTATGTTCTGCTCTCTTCATCGATATGAAAAAAAACTAATCGGGCTAGACTTGTCATCCTAAATCATTTTCTCTGTGCCCATATGGCTCTTACACAACTGACGCAAATGCAATCACGCAGGCACATGAAGTACAAATGAGGCATGAACTCTCCCTTAAATGGCACCTTCATCACTTCTCCAACTAATTTCTGAAAAAAAGTAAAAGAGAAATGCTCATAAACTTACTTATGAGGACTCATCAAAACTGCGCCATTCTCCACGACCAAATCCATTCCAGAGAGTCTTCGAAGAATGTCCGTCGTTGAGTTGACGTTGTAGTGGATGGGATAGCTGACGACCTGGACAGCATCGTACCCCAAAACTTCTTGAAGAAATATGGCGAAAGCATGAGTGACTAGTTGATGCCCTAAACTCTCTTGCGAGGTTTCCAAGGTCAAATTCCACATTTCTAGACCATCGCCCGTATCCACTTGTAGGATTTGACGGGATGCTGGAGAAAACAAAGTGATAAAAAGTAAATATTTTAGTTGCACAATAAAAATATTTACGACTTGAATTTCGGTTTCACGTTTTTGCCCTTTAAAGGGACTTCCCCTTCAATTTACGTTTTCACGTGTATCGCAACGCTGTTGTTCGGTCCCGATACAGCGTTATACTTGGTGTAACCAAATCCTAAAAGTTGAAAGAATTAGCCAGGAAAAACTGCGGGTGTGCTTTCCGAGGCTTTTCTCTGAAAGTATGTATCTTGACGAAAGGGCATGGAACGTGACAGAAAAGGTGAACAGAATCAACTTTGAGCGTAATTTGATACCAGAGTCCGGAAAACTTTTTTTCAAAAGTAAGCAATGTCAATAGAGTTTAAAATCAGTCGTACGACATCAGTTCCAGTACATTTTTTTAATCCAGACATAATTTTGGATGAAAGCATTTCGTGGGTGAAATTTTAACCGTGCCAATTTCTCGAATTTCCTATTTTAATCCGAATCCCTCATACATGCTCCACGTACAAATGAGAATTCATCAAAAATACGCGGATAAAAGATGGATTGACATAAAATGAGTTGATGTTCTAACTTGAGTAGCCTAAAGTCTCAAAACCACTATAAAGACAATTCCATAATCTCATTTCACAATTTTTTCAAAGTTCAAAAGCTCATTTCTTTTTGTTTAAAAACAGAAGCCACACGTACTCAAAACACATTGAGCGAACAAAAGGAAAGAAAGTGGTCCTTAACTTCTCACCGAACGAGAGTACCATTCTCTGTTTTTCTTTCACTTTCAAAACTTTTTGTAATGCAATGCGAAACGTATTATTACGTGACACACCTGAAGTTGATGGGAAACCCCTTACGTGAGACACTTAACGTCGTCATTTCATCTCATCAAATGTTTTCGTGTCATGTCTTCTTTCGTTTCTTACTCTGGATTCGACCAACAAAAAAAAATGCTGACTTTTTCCAAAGTAAAACTTTTGAGTAAGCTTTTCATAGATGAAGGAAAGGAGTACTGGGATTTGTGACTAAAAATATCTAAACTGTCTGCAAAGCTTCCAGTGAAGCCTTAAACTGACTTTTACTCAGGCCATCATGTCATCGTCTGACATTCTAAAAGTCTGTGTTTGAAGTTTGATTTCGAAAGATGCGCGAGTGTGATTTGAGATCGCCCGTCGAGATCGAGAAGGTCGAAGATGAAGATCAGTAGGTGAAAGTCTGGCTATATTCATTCAGGAATACATAAAGTGCAAACGTAATATCTCGGACCCCCGTCTTAAATACTAAACCCCAGGTTTTTTTTTTCATTTATTCTCCTAACTTTTTTTTGAACTAAGGAAGCGCTCAAAGCATGACACCCAAATTAAAACCCCTTCAAGCTGTACTTTGAATCAAATAAATCTGAAAAAATCGGCACGGAAAAAGTGTAGAATGGAAGTAGGGTCATTGTTGAACGGAAGATTTTGTACAAAAAAATGCACCAAATTATTGGACGACTCCGATTTGAAGTTTTAAGGTATGTCTGGATAAAAAAGTTCAAAGTGGCTTATCGGCTTACCTTTCACGTGTTCCAGACATTTCTTCGATGTTACATGAGCCACCAAACCAGATATAATGGTGATTAGATGGAGGAGGTTTGTCAGATTGTGTTTGCGGAACAACATTTTCACGATTTCAAAAGACCATGATCAAAATGAAATGCACAAGTTGATTTCCAACTTCAAATAACATATATTTTTCGTGAAGACACTGTTGCAGGCACACAATTGGAAATTTAACAATCAACAGGTACCACTTGATTTCAAACTTGCCCAATTTCGACTAGAATGATGGCAATTTTTACGTATAAATAAGATTTATTACGTATCACAAAAACACTTGATCACATCGTTCTTCTTCAGGCTGAGGAGGTCAGGTTGCAGGGAAACCAGCCTGGTCCTGCTCATATAACGTTCTCCATTTCAATTAGCCATGGACAAAGAAATTGGCCTGGAGATGATGTGAAATAATTTTCTTTTAATTCCCGATCCATTTTCTCCAAGAAATCTCCCGAGGGTGCTTCTCCGCTTACTTTTTCTTTCGGGTTTCTGCAAGTATTCTGCAAGAATAAAAAAGATTCATCTTGGAACCATTTTTTTTACAAAAAATAAAAGCGTAAACACATGTGTAAATGTTATCTTGAGTAAAGTGATTGAATAGTTTTTTACAAGAATTCTTTTCATTTCATCGTAATCATCATAACTGTACATATTTCAATTTCATTTTCCTTTTAGCATTATGAAATGAGTGAGTGAATGAAGAAATGTCATACGAAATTGACGTTGTTTTCACAGCCGCCCTAATTGACTTTGTCATGCTTAAAAGCATGTGTGCAGGTGGTCGTAGTCATAGTAGTCATACTCATCGGCGTCGTTCTGGCGTGGTCTGGAAAAGAGTCTCTGAAAATGTAGGTTAGTCATGGCATGTCAGTCAAGTGAATGGTAGTCGCAACGTATCGTACTTCCTCGCACTCACGTCAATTAAAATAGACAATGTTGGTGTTGATCAACAAACAAAATGAACTAGAAGTAGAGGTGGGTGAGAAAATGTGTAAAATGGATAAACGACGAAAGAAAAGGGCTTTTCAATGATCAAAAAGCCGTAACCGTAAATGCTCAAAGTATTTGCCCGGAAGAATTTTTTAAAATGGTTTCTTACGAGGGAAGAAATGCGTTAATGAGAGATATACTAATTCAAAAAATGAATCCGTTTGCATCATGTTCATACAATTTTCAAACTCCAGAGCAGAGTAAATTCGGTTTCAAAGATGCGAGAATTTTAGGAAGGCGAGTAATTAAACTTTTTACGTCTGATAAACTTGATAGACAGAACAGGACATGGGGCTTGCAGTTAATTACCGTAATAAGGACTGAATTGAAAAGTTGTAGGAAAAAAATTAAGGATTTAGTAAACATGTTTTCTTTAGCCTTATCTGAAATTGTGTGCATGTTTAAAATGTTTACAAAGCAAGTTTCGACTTTTGTATTCAGGAAAAAATGTGAGTATCTCTCCTAATTAGTGATAGTGATGGAAGGACGCTGTTGCATAACCTACAAAAACATTCAGCATTTCAAGCCTTTTCTTTCTTTTTTCACACAAGTTTTGGACTGGATCTCTTCGATAACCTTTGGATTAAATGCAAAACATTACATTGCTAAATTTATGTTGTCTGCAGATATAATATTAAACTGTGTGGACTGGACGAGAAGAAATAGTAGCATGGCCGCTGCTGGTGCAAATGTTTAATGCAATCCAGAAAAGTAGACCCATTAATTAGGTTCTGTAGAAGTATTCCCACTTGTCACCATAGACCCGTCACCATATCTCGTTCCTTCATTTTCTAGTTCTGGGCGGGCTGGATTGGAATAAAATGGAGAATGATTATGGGATTTTGATTGGCATAAACTACTTATGCAGAGCCAGTACAGAAGAGAAATAATTTCCTTGAATGTAAGTCCAAGACGTAGCTGAAGGTTACGAATGGGTTCAAGGCATCGGTATGCTCTGCTGTGAATGCCAAACCAATTCGTACAGATGGATTTGCAAACCTTAATTCAGAGTCAACATTCGCTGGTAGTATCAAATATCGAAGGCAAAAAATATCATTTCTTAATTTGAAAACTGTTGCTTTTTTAGCAACGATGTTAGTGACGTGGACATTATTTACAATTCATTTGGAAAAGAGGATTTAAAAATAGTCTGAGAAAGTTTTCCTTCCCAAGAAATGATGAATGTTCAAGGATGAATGGGGATTGGGATTAATAAGAATCATTTCATTTGTATTCCTATTTATCGCTTTTGTTACACAGGTAGGGTGGCACAAATTGTCAAATGTTCTTGTACTTCTGGCAAATGCAAGAAGAATGACCATGGCCTAGGAAAATACGAACTACTCATTTGCATGCATTTGTTACACAAATCATCTTCTCTTTTGCGCAATGCCATTTTCCAAGGTCGTCGTCACTTAATGCTGTACGTACTACAAATACTGACACACAAAAAGCAAAAATGTAATGTCATAGTCATGAGTAAACAAATAAAACAAAACGTAAATTGCATGTCGAGTGATGCTATGAAAAAATAATACTCTTCAAATCATCTCATATTGCCTCATAAAGTGAAACTTCTCTATAGAAAGCTTCATACAATAAATTCTTCATATGATTGTTCTCAATTCATGTCCGGTAATTCTCGGCGGAGCAAAATTCCGCATGACAATTTTGGAAAACTTTAAGTTGGGTTATCAGGACACGAAATAAATTGGCGTTGAAAGATTGATCGTTCCTACAGACGTTGCACAGCATAGTACAGCAATCGTAAAAGAAATTTGAGAAGCAGTCTGCATCACAATTCCAAGTTGTTAGCGTAAACATGAAGAAGAAATTAACAAAAAATGATAATATTTTTTCGCGAAACGCAACTCAAACAATGTTAGTCTTACAATGCATTATTCATGTTAACGCCGCCTTCGATTTCAAAATTTCTTTTTCCAGCGAATAGAGCATGGTCAACTTAGTCTATGTACAAATTTACAGCTTCCACTATTTCGTAGTTTTTGATTAATTATAAATTATTTCCCCCATTTAAAGCATGCAATGCAAACACGTTGAAAAGCAGAGGTGTGCAAATGGTT
>JAHZMX010004986.1:4536-15216 GCA_027743895.1 Seira musarum
CTTCGCCATAGAATACTGCATACAACAGCGCAATTCTCTGGGGCTGTGTTCATTCAATGAATAATTGATTCAGTTTGTATGTTCACAGCGGTATAATTCCGTGGCCAGAAATTACATTGCTAAAAAAAGGCTTCAAAAAAAGACATGTGAATCCTAAATGAATGCATTTTACTTTTACTGACTACGGCTACATAACTCCTGGAATGGATGTTTCAATAGGTTTATTAGACATGTATTGCATAAATATTTTTCTGTGACGGAGTAGTTTTGTTACTCACTTGATATTATTATCGTTGTGTGAGGAAGTTTACTTTTAAAATGTTAAAACTCTTTCGGATTTCCCCATTAAATATGACGAAAGCGGATCACATGAGCCCAAGTCTACCCCTCCCTCATAACGTATGTAAGAAGGGAAAACTTATGGCCATTTTCCCTTTCTTTTATTCCACGTGTGTGCCTTATGGGTATTGGAATTGGAAGTGCTTTACGTTTTAAGAGAGGAAGCAACAACAAAAAACAGGATGTGTACTGCTTTCACTACTACCTTTCCAAAAGGAAAAGTTTAGGGAAGAGAAAGGGCAAAGACAAAAGGTGGGTCGTCCATTTTAATACTTTTTCTTCTTTTGTTTTCTTTATGGTGCATCCTTGTACACAAAATTTTGTTTGGCTACACTTCTCTCATGCTACACTCCATATCAATGTCGCAGTTCCTTCTGTGTATTACGATGGTGTGGTGGGATGGTAAATTAATGCTTTTCTCTGGAGAAATTTTGTGGTTAGAACACACATTCATTTCACACAAGCTCTCCTGTTTAAAAGGGTTCTATGTTTTAATTCACTCCAATTTTATGGCTTTCTGTTTTGTGCCCGACCGGAAAGAAATGAAAGAAAAACAAAGAGTAACTATTTTAATATTGGAGAGTTGAGAATTCATGCATTAAACATTGTAAAGTTGTCACAAGATCTGCGCTTATGAATGACCTATTTTCCCCCTCTTGACGGTCCCCGTAATTACGTGGCTGAAAACTTCTTCTCAAATTTATGCATGAAGTGTGTCATGTTTGTTAGCCATGTTGGGATTTTCAGAAAAGCTCCTTTAATAAAAAGGATGACATGAGGACAACCACAATAAATGACAATTTCTCGGAAAATGTAGTTTTTGTGTAGAGCTAAAACTCTGTGCAAAGTTATTTTGTTGCTCCAAAAAAAGTATTTTGTTACTCTCTCTCATCCTTCGTCTGCATAATTTTTGTAATAAATGTTTTTGTTTTTGGTCCGCCCAGGATGAGTTAGTTTGTTTGTGCACAGTGTGTCGTCTCTGTTCCAGAACTTTGAGTTAATGCGGACAAATCCGAGACCGTGTAAACGAGATCCACCTCTCAATCATTCATGCTTTGCTTCGATGCAATGTATTCTTTAGAACCGTAGACAAAATATTTTTATTTATCAATGCATGGGTTTTGCTAATAGAAATTCTGACTTTATTTGTTTACAGTCTATTTAGTATTTACCAATGTGCGAACTTTTCCTAAAAAATTGGCTTGTTTGTTTTTTTGTACAATGCTCGCTCAATATCATTATCTTGAATGTACTAGAGTACGGTTGTTTTCTCTCTTTAAAGGGACTTCGATTCAACTTGTCAGATTTACGAGGTGCTGGTTTAGTTTCAGTGGGTAGTAGTACTGTATCGTATCATGCATGACGATCCATGAAAACAATTCTACTGCGGTCATTCGAAAAATGAATGAATGAAAACCCATTAAACAAGGCAAGGGTAGCAAAACGAGTAGGAGTTGTAGTTTTTTCTTGTTTCTTATCGAGTTTGCCTTTCCATTCTGTTTTGTCTTGAATATAAAAAAGATGAATTCGATTTTCTCTCTCAATTTCTTTTTGTCTCTCCGGATGATTGGGAAAGCAATAAGTAAATGGAGGGTGAGGTATTGTAGAATGCCTACCCAAACTCGTGCTTGTTTTTCGCATAAATGTTGCGCTTTTTACGTCAGCAGTATTACTATTTCTTACTATTGCTATCTATACAAGTGCATTTATGTATGTATCCGCAATTGGTATTGCATTATATCTTTATACTATTGAATTCCTAGCCCACGTTCCTGTAGTTTAATCATATGGTTTAGGTAATGGAATAAAGAGAAAAATTAATGATGATCATTTTCCATTCCCAATAAAATACGCTATCTTGACACGATGTATTGTGTAATACACAATGTGTATGTAGTGGAATTCTCTAGGAGCAAGATGTAGTTAAGTATGTAGTTTGGAATTGACTTTGACTTTACCATATTTGTTTCCTTCTTGTATGGAAGTCTCACAAAAGAGCGTTTATTGAGATGGAACAAGTACAAGATCCAATTCATGGTGTATGTCGACGAAGGGGGAAATTTATTGGTTTTTATTCCCATATTGAGAACCTTGTTCTTGAGATCGCCTGCCTGCTTGTGGTGTGATCATTCAGAATTGTTACTTGTGCACTACTGACTACTCCCATTATTATATTGTTCATATGTTGTATTTGTAGTAGGTTCATGTGGTCTGCATATACTATATAATATGCTGGTTTGGTAAGTGTCTTTGGCTAGAACACTGCCACTACTACCCAATTTTCATTTTTATTGGTATTGGAAATGACGATTGGAATGGAGCACTAGTGCCGGAAAAAATAGTGAAGGAGTTATTGAGCCCCAAAAAAAGAATTGCTTCTTTAAAAATGCTACCGCGCTGTGCAATATCTTTATATCTAGTTCTGTAGGTAATGATCATGAAGAAATTACTTTTAAAGCAAGCGGAACAGAAACGGATATTAGCGTGGCCTTATCCCTTTGACTGTAGCTCTTCACAGGAAGACTGCTGTGTGCTTATGCCATACTCTCAATTCAATGTGAAATATGATAGCTCCAGAGTAATATAATGAAACTAGGAGATGCGGGATTCTGGACGTGGAATAACTTAGGTTTGCACGGTGTGATATAAGCAATAAAGAATTACATGACATCGTTTTTGGGGATGGGGAAATCATATGATATGATGATGCTCTAGCGTGAACGCACTAGGTTTTCAGAAATAGTGGCAGGAAAGGAGTCAATTTAATATTTTTGTATCCCACCATCTCGTTTTTGTGTTGGTGGGACGGGATATGAGCTCTAATCTTACAAGATTATCTGCATTTGATATGCTTTTTAAAAAACGTAATCACCTTTGTATTCAATTTTTTTTCGATATTATTGACCCCGCGAAAAGAAAGAGACAGACAAGGTTTAAGTTCAGAATATGGCTTTGTTGGAGATTGCAATTATATTTTGTGCAGAATTGAATTTGAAATGGAGAGCTTTCACGAAGATGTGAGATCCGATTGGATTCATGCGGTGCAGGGAGTGTGAACCATGGTGGGGCATTAGTCAGTCAAAAATGATGAAAAATGGAATAGATCAAGTCACATGGCTATGGCTGTATAGCGTTTCTATTCACGAAGGAGTAGTAATAAAGTCATTTCATTTTCATTATTCCTGGAGTATAACGTAAAGGAGATAATGGACTGTATTTTGTAATCTTGATGTGATGTCATTGCAACTCCGCCACCTTCACCGCCAACAACCTTTTTTATAATGGAAACAAGCCGCGAATTTTTAAATTCGAATTTAGTAGAGTCCATGACC
This sequence comes from Seira musarum, assembly GCA_027743895.1. Taxonomy (NCBI): domain Eukaryota; kingdom Metazoa; phylum Arthropoda; class Collembola; order Entomobryomorpha; family Entomobryidae; genus Seira; species Seira musarum. The sequence goes on from JAHZMX010004986.1 coordinate 8,208, forward strand.
TTTTGACTTTTAAGTATGTGATGTCTTCAAAGGAAAAAGATGTGATTGTTAAGAAAAAATGACACGGGTGGTTGTAGGTATAGATAGTCCATACGTGAGTATTAATAAATTGAAAGGAGAGCAAATGAAAAATATCGTTTGGATTGGTTTCTCGAGTTTGTGGCAATAGCGAATCTGTCAAGATGTCTGTTAGCAAAAAAAAAGAAAGAAAAAAAAGAATCGAGCAGGAGCAGTAAAGAAACTGACATTTTTCTTGTACCACAGTTTGGAAAAGAGAAGGGCGAGGCACAATTTTCAAAGCTGGAGTTGGAAAATTGCAAGTTGCAATGTGATTTAGCTGGCAGCATTGTTTGCGAAATGGGGAAAGAAATGGTGGTAATCGAATTTTTCTCCTTTTAGTTGGGTGTTCATCCTCTTAAATGTAATAAATGGGTTGACGTGCTGATGTCTGTCAAACGTTTAGAGAGTGCCTCTCACTCTCTCCGGTTTGCTAGGAAAGAGCTCAGTAGCTAAAAAAGGATTTGAGTCTTGATAAAAAATAAGCATCCTGACATTTCTGTGACTCTTGTTGTTGGGCGGTGAACCGCAAAGGTCTTGTCAGAAATGGGAACTGATGTCATTCATACTGCGCGAAAAGTGCGATATACACAGACAGAAAGAAGACATTCTATCGCCCTGAGTCGTCCACTTCAGTAGTTTGCAATATGTCGCATAAGATGGATGAAAATTCCTGTGCTGGAGCTGGCAAAGATTTTTGTGCATACATAATCTCTGCTGTGACGTTTTTATTTTTGAACTTATTCATGCGATGTTTTATCTATACATATAATTTCCACGAGAGACTCCAGAAATGGGACATTTAAAAAATTCCTTTCTTTTGCAAAACTTGCACATTTTGTCTCTGGATTTGTGATCTGGATATCCTTGGCTTGGCAGGTTATGAGGATTGTCGAACATGAGACCATTCATTCTCCTTATCTCTCCAAGATTACGTGAATCCCAAGATTACATGTGAAGCATAAAAATATACGAAATGAAAGACTGGGTTTTTTTTTGCATGGCTGCGTCATCTCATCTCTGCTTATTTATTTTTATTTGACAGAAATTCATGAGCGAAGAGAAAATGAAAAGCACAGTAAAAAGGGCAGAGTCCATCGTTGAAGTACATACTTATATTGCCTTAAGAGGAGAAAGGACAAAACTGCCAGAAATTCTCTGCCTTTTATTGTTTACTCCATCTAACTTTATATTTTCATAAAATTTTAAGAGCACAATCACTCCTTTTTGTGGCAACTCTTTTAAGTCAAAGTTGGCAAAATAAATACCAGATGATGACTATGATTGGCTTAAAGAAGACAATAGAAAGGAAGATTTCATTGAAACAATTTTTCTCTGTACTCACGCTCTATTTAAAATGTTGACGACGACGAGAGTGCAAATGTAAAACATAGCTAGCAATCTTATAATTTTAATTTCATTCAATTCATATATTTTTGCCCGCATACCTATAGTCAACAGCCACTTCTCCAAACTAAGTGACAAAATAAATTTGGCAGATGTACACGACTTCAAATGCCTGAACAATATCGTCATCGTCATCATTATCACGTTGTTTTACATCAAAACGATTTAGATGTGAAGATACTGAATACCTACCTAGTATGACGATAAATGTTTTGCTACAAAAAAATCCGAACAACTAGACCACAGAAAAATTAGTCAGAAGAAAAACTCTAATCATTGCAGCGTTGATTTGATATGTTCATACTACTTCTATAAAAGTTATATGTACCTATGTCCGTGCATTACGTAGCAATCAAAACAAAAAAGAGAAGGAAGTTGATTGACCTACCACCGAACTGACTGAACGAAAAAAAAAATATGTAGGGAATGAAATGAACTGAACTGGCTGAGTGAGTGAACGGGCTTCTTCACTTTAAAATATGCATGAGAGTAAGAAGACATTTTCACGTAGGTTCCTCTCTCTATCTAATCATCTTGAACATGCAATATGTTATGTATAGTAAAGGCGGTGCTTTTATGTATTTATATGCTTCATTCGGTTGGAGTAGCCAAAAAACTGCTTTCACATGTTCCTCCCTACCCTACCATAAAGTAAAATAGAAACAATGTTATATATATCTTGTCTTCAGCTATTCACTCATTTTGTCGAATTTACTCTTTTTATTTTGGGCTTAAATGAGTGTTTGAATGTAAAAGGGGATTTTCTTTGTCATTTTGTCCGTTCTTGGCCATTACCTACCACTCTGTGTTTTTAGTTTATGTGGATGTCGTGTCATCATGCAATGGTATGTATGCCTAAGCAAAAAAGGGAACATTTTTTTATGTTTCTTCCCATTTAAGTAGGTAGTATAAACAGCATTAGTAGTGGTAGCAGAAATGGTTTATAATTTTTTCGAGCTAAAAAGAAATTGAAGTGGATGACGACGATGATGATGAATCATTGCGCTTTACACCGTATCATTATGTTCCGCTTTGCCTCTACGTTTTTTACTTGTAAACATGAAAGTGCACTACAATTTATTTGATCAATACGAAGTTGATTACAGCGCAAATTTTTCAACTGATCATATCGTAATCATTTTCAGCAGCAGTAGTAGTTGAATTGAAACGGAAAACGAAAAAAAATGTGCTGAACTGTTTGCTAAAACTGAACAAAGTAATGCTAAAAAAGTTTTACATATTTGGCAAATGTTAACACATGAAATTCAAGAATTCACAACTCAACCATTCTTAAAGGAAAGGGTAGTATTTATTCCCCTTCTTGAATATCCGAAATGTCTAGAACGCATTTTCAAACTTATGGAAAGAATGGAAAATTATTACTTTTGCTCGTTTTCTCTCCAAAAAAAAAGTTTCAAAAGAAAGTGGAAAAGTATGCCATTTTTTAGGCTGTTTTCTGCCAAACTTTGCTTTTATTAGATGGCATGCAGATATAGCTCAGCAATATGTGTAATTTTTGGCAATACATGTAAAATTGTTTGTAATACTGCGTTTAGAAGGCCAAAAGCCCATAAAAGAAATAATATTAAAATGAATATGAGTAAAAAATGTATGTGCCCAAAGTTATACGGGTTTTGGTGAATGGAAAAATACATGAAAAGTGTTATGGTTTGGACTCTGTTTAGGCTACCGAGATGATGGCCTTAAGTCGCAAAGTGAAAAACAGCTGCAACAGCTGTATTCAATGTGAAATGATGATAAATTATTTGCGAATGCAAAGTGAGAAGATGTTACACGTTAAAAAATTGTATGATTTGATGGCTATGTGAGCACGTAGTCTAGCTCTGACTTATGTTTTGTTGGACTGGGAATCGCGACGACTTCTGTCTAGTCTTGTCCTTGAAAAAATGTATATTTTTCAAACTTGTCCAGCTGAGATTTTTAATAAAAAATGGGCAAGATAGATTTTTAAAAGTCTAATGTGCTCATACGCCTTTCAAGATGAGCTCTTAACATTCATGTCGTGCTACTGAAAAAAATAACTTGTATTTTTTCGCATTCAATTCATACACGTATACTTTCATAATTCTATATATTTGCGTAGGTACATCATTGAATAGTATAAAAATGGTTTGAAATGGATGTTGTAATGCAATAAAACGTTAAAATATGAATATTTTTATGAATGGTCTTGGCAAAGTCTACGCTACTATCACAGTCCCTGTGGTGGAGAGGTGGACAATGTCAGGGATGGTCATCTTCATTCTTGTACATTTATTTACTAGTTATTCGTAAAGGAAATTGAACAATGAGAAAAAGAGTAAATAAGATGATGCATTGTGGATTCTTGTACATTCGTGACGAGAAAGGATGAGATGATGGCGATGGCTAAAAATCGTGTAGCCCAATATCTGTATTTCATTTAATACGTTTTTAGATATTTTTGGGTAAGAGCCAAAGAACACACTTGGGTGTTCTTGAAAAGAATGAAGTGAGTGACTTAGGGAAAAAGAAAACCAAAAAAACCGGCTAAGGTGTATTACTCTGGTCTAAAAGGCATAATGCAATGCTTTTATTGTTGTCAGTGTCAGGGAATGTGTAAAAGGGGAAGAAGGAATGTTTTTATGAGTAGAGGGAGATTCCTTCACGAAAGAATGGCTATAAAGGGCACTCACATTTTAGGGAAATCGTGCCACAAAATGAAGTTGAGATGACTACTTAAAAGTATATGATGAGGCGAAGAAGAGTATGAATATATTGTTGTGAATGAACAAGCGCATATTTTGGATGAGGGGAGACAAAAAGCTGTTAATGCTTGCAAAGATGTAATAAAATCTTGGGTGTTTTAAATGAGTAGGAGGATACAGTGTAAATCGGCCAAAGTCTGTAAAGGGTTTACCCTTTTCTCTAATGTTCTGTGAAGGGAAGAGAAGAAGGGAATACATACTTTGCTTTGAATTCCCCCTGAAATGATGTCCTCCGGCTAGAGATGAATTGCTTAAGTGCTGTTATTATGGAAGAATACAGAACACCTTTGAAAAGAGTGCTTCCTACGACGATGTCGAGGATGACGCTCATGGCGATGATGATGATAATAGTAATGATGGCGACCAACCGACCATCATGATCATAAAGCTTCTAAAAATTGTTTCTCTTCTTCCATTTGAAAACTAGACAAACAGGTATATATGTAGTTGCAATACTTTTTATAACGTCATGCAATGCAATGGTTATGGTTTGTTTGGTATTCCTTCGTGATCACAAGAAAAGGAACAGGTATGTTTGTTGATAATGATTAGTTCAAACACATCTTGTCTTCTATAGCTGCCTCGTCATTCCTCCAAACGTGAAGCCTGTTCATGATCGTCATCATGATCATCATTGTACTCTCTCATAATCCACAAAAAAAAGTTACCTGGGGATTTTTGAGTCGAGAGTTTAAAGGCGATGATACTATATACCAATGGCGATGATACGATGGCTAGCTATAGCTCTAGCTTGGATTTGGCTTTACATTGTTTGAATAAGAAGGTTACTCTATTCTCACAGACTGTGAGTAGGCAGCAAGTACAATGTGTGTAGGCAATCTGATGGAATGCCTTTCATGCATTGTTGTACTTGTTTTTGTTGTAGCTTTGCCAGCAGACCAATTTTCGAAATTTACCTGGCTCACCTCACCTCTTCTCATGCTTCTAATGTGGAGGTAAGAAGGGAAGGGGAAGAACATTAAATGCAAAAGGTATATATTTATAATATGTGCATTCGACGATGGTGGTTGATGTTGTGGTGGTGCTGATGTGATGACGAATATGAAGCTATTGAATATCATTGAAAAAAATATGGAGGCATGTTAATGTACATGTAATGCATATAAGTATTTTGGGGCTATTTTTTGTTTCGCTAGAAATGGGCAAAAAAATAAAGATGAAGTGAGTGAGGAGAAGAGATGCCATAATAATACCGTATGTACATTGGCTTGACAGGTCTTCGACCATGTAGAGTAAAGCTAGGACGAAAAAGATCATTTTGAGTGACTTCCAAATAAAGGTGGATGGTGAAATGTATTCAGGGATGCCTATAGAATGACTGTTGCTTCTAAAAATCTCTTATGCTCCTGCTAGTTGCTCATTTTAAATGGAAGCAAGGGAGAGAGCAAACAAACACGCATCAGAAGCAGGAGAGTCTCTTTTTTTCAAAAATATTTACCAAATAAATAATAAGGTATCATTGTTTCGTATCAAAAGGTGGAAGTGAGAGTGAGTGGAGGAAGATGAGGAAACAGGAACGAAACGAACGGACAAAACAAAAATAAAAAAACAGTGGAATAATTTTTTCCCTGTAGAGATGCGAGTGAGTGAGTAGCAAGAGGAGGGGATGGAAAGAGAAGTAGAGAGAGTGGAATTCTAGCTTCATTTTCTTTGTTCATGTGTTGAGCTGGAAAAAAAATTCCCGTTCCCATCATTTAAAAAGTGTGTGTGGTGTGTCAGGATGAGCAACAAAACGAATTCCATCGGTTTTTAAAGGACCCTGTGAGAAATTGAGATGAGTTCGTTTCTCTTTCCCTGCTACACTAAATACCTGCGGGGACTTTAAGTGAAGAGGTTTCCCACAGGAGCGATTCGATTCTCTCATTTTATTTTGGTTACGTAATAGAATCATTGAATGAATATTGATGGATTTTTTGGGGAAACATTTTTGTTTTTAAATGCATTCGAGTGCTTTATAGACATCGTTTTGAGAGTAAAAAAATGCGTGTAAAGGACATGTTTTTTGCAACCAAAATTTAATTCTGTAAAAAGGAAAATCGAGTTATTTTTACGAAAATAAAGTTTCGCCTTCAGTGCATTTTTTGTGAACATGGACCAACAAGTGAATAACATTTTTGCTTGAAGAAAATGCAAATGTTTTTCCTTCTTTTTGATTTTCGCCACCTCCACAAATTGTGTACAGCCTCCTTCTTTTGTTTTTAAAGGATGAAAAATTACAAGTTAAAGTGCAAGAAGGAAGGCTGAAGCCGCTTATACGGCGAGGCAGTTATGCACACTCAATCTAATAAATACAGAACTTGTGAATAAGGAACTTCTTCTTGTTGTATCTTTCTATTCCATCAAACTTTTAATTTTTCGCAGAGTCAGCTGCCATGTACTATTCTGTTTTAACCAGCAAACATGGCGAGATTGAGATTGTGCCGAAGAATAAGAAAAGATGTTGATGACGATGAAATAGTGGCATGGTGGTGGCAGTGGTAATAGTGGTGATGATCTTCAAGTTTTAACACTAGTTGGATTTCTAGTAGGCATAATATTATTTACCACTACTAGTTTCATTATGTTTTGCTGGTGGTGGTGGCAGTAGTGTTGCTATGTGAAAGTCCTATTATCTCTGGTCTTTGTCGCTCTCTCCTGCACAACAAAAAAAATACTGTAGAAATAATCAGCAGCAAATCTTCTAGGAGAACATCACCATCATCAACTCTGCATCATCATCCTCGTCGTCTCCAATACTATTTCTTCTTGTTGCTTGTATTGTAAGCAGTCAGACTAAG
>JAHZMX010004989.1:0-13682 GCA_027743895.1 Seira musarum
TGCGCAGAACTCGTATCCGAAAAACTTCCAATGAAAGGAAAAGTTTTTAGTCGCCTAATATGTACTAATGCTTTTCAAAAAATCTGGAAAATCAAAATCAAGTCTATACAAAAATCCTTATAAATAATTTCAAAAATCAGAAAAATCAACCCTGTAGCTGTTTTGCGTAATACGGAGAATAAATTAACTTCCTTTGAAATTTCTCGTCGGTTTTACAGGAAATACATAAAATATTCACATACACAACTTTCTCTGGGGAACTTCCATCAATGCAAGGAGCAATAGAAGATTACGAAACAAAATTTAAACGCAAAGTATGTACTACTAAAAATTATGTTGGCGTTAGCATACCTACATGTACATCCGAAAGGCAGTATTGCACCTTGTCAGATTTCGAGATACAAATTCACGGAGAGAAGTGGGTCTATAGTTTCCGGAATTCCAGTGCAAGCAAAAATGATGTCCTTTGTGAATATTTTACACGAGTGCAATGCCTTTGGAGTAGAACCAGGTGCTCATCATTATTTACACTTCATTTTCGATAAAAACCTCGTTCATTACTAAAAATCATAGAGGTAGACCAAACTATGCGGCAAAATTAAGTGTACAAGAGTAATTTCAAAGGAGAAACGAAGGCATTCTCAAGCATTTTCAACTTATCACCTCAGCAAAGGCATTGGGAAGTACATATGAACCAGGCAGTAACAAGAGTATAGCAGTGGCATGCCAAGAGAAGAGTGTTAACCACTCTCTAAACATTTATCATCATGCTTTTTTGGGAAAATCACGTCTCATCATCATTCTCGTCTTCCGCGTTTAGTTAAAGCATGCATATTATATTACATTGAGATAGCGAAACAGATTTTTGCATTTTAAATCAGCCAGCACCAAATGTGAGATGCTTTCTCTTCATTATCATTTCGCGTGTGTAAATTTTCCTCGCTTGTACTCCAGATTTTTCATGCTTGCTGATTCAACACAATATACTCCTTGATTACACTAAAATTTTACGATACGAGCATACCCAGTCAGTTTGTCTAAAGAGCTATCTAGGGAAAACATGAGAGAGGATACTTAGTTCTTTTTTTGTGGATGAGAAAAGATTCTTTGATGCAACATGATCAGGTTTCTGCGCTCTGTGAACAAGCGCCGGCCGATCATCGATCCAAAAAAAATACAAACATTAAGATTTTTTAGACTATGAAAATTACTGAAACAATATAAGAGTCGTGCATTATCATAAAAGATACAAAGTGTAAAAAGCTAACCACAAGACAAGACAATCACCAAAAACATGGTTGAATTTAAGCGCATTTAAACTTTAACTTTGAGGATATAAATTCTCAAACAACACATAAGTACTCAAGAATCTACCACAAATGCTTCCCATTAATTACTCTAAATAGCTCCCCTCAACATGCTCCTTTATCAAAAAGAAATCTAAGCAATTTAGAGTAAAGAGAATGATATAGTATCTAGCGCCAATAAAATAGGAAATATAGTTGATCCCATTTCAAATGGTTGCATTGCATTTCGTCCTGGCGTTAAGAAAATAGGAGAGAGAAAGAGAGATGCTGTAACAAAGTTGCATGACATTGCTAATAATTGTTATCGTTAATTTTTTTCACACAATTCATCATCACTGGAAAATCCAAAAGTTTTTGTCATCTCATCAGTCATAGTCATAAAAAATTAAAGCGGTTTCGCAGCCATTTCTCTTTTTTATATGCACAAACTACCAGAAATGATAAAGGTGCCTGTGAGTTCACTTAATCACTGTTCTTTTTTCAAAAAGCTTTTCTGCTGGATGCAACTTAAGCTAACAGACAACAGGGATGGATGATGGATCCACGCCGAAAACTTACACTTTTGAATTTAATCCTTCTCCAAGATAGATGAAGGGGAACACCTCTCAGAGTAGCAGAGTGCCTCTACTAATTCTCTAGCTGCCTCTCACATTGGGTCTTCCCAAGGAATTAAAACGACCACCACTGCTGATTGTTCGTTGTCAGCTCCAAAAGGAAAGGTAGGTCATATACTTTTCACACCTGTTTTCACAAGATTTCACAGTAATCCAAAGTAAAAACTAAATAAAATTTTCCTTTCTCCAACAGAACTTAAAGGTTCTCCTATACCATACCATGATCGCTACATATTTTGCGCATTCAAACAGGATGAGTTTTGTAGAAACCGTATGAGGAAAATTAAGAAAACAAACAGTACAGTACAGTACAGTACGCGAAAAAGGTAAGAGTTTGCGACCTTTACGAAGCCTTACGCATTCACTTGGTCGAAGAAAAGTTCAAGAGAAGATGGGTAAAATTAAAGTATATGTCAGGTCAAACGAAAAGTAGACAGGATACAATATTAAGTATAAGTTATAATGCTTTGCTTTCAACTTAACATGCTTCAGTTACACATTCGTCAATCTATTACAATCAATTGGACAGTAGCCGAACTAGCGATATATAAACGTTGGGCTTTTAAAGTAATATCCGTAAAAAATGATGCAATAGTTATATTTGATTAATTTGCTGTTAAAAATGCGTAGAGATACCATTCTGTGAGAGACATTTCCTTCGTTTCTCTTTTCGCTATTTGAAGCACCCAACAAAGCAAAGCGTAATAAAAATTATATTAATTAATACATGGACAATCCTTTGTTAGCTTGTTGTGAAGCATCTACGAAGAACTATAAATGCTGTTTTTGGGGACAGCCGAACTATAGAAAAATTGTTCTTTGATGATACAATGCAAATTCGGGCTAAAAGCTACAAAAAATGATCAATACTTTTCGGCCACGGCTTAAAAAAATCACCGAGAATATCAAGCATGACCACAAAAGAATTATACAAGTATAGCAATTATTAATTCATACCAATTTTATAGTTACTTAGACTGCGTCTTTTCCATTCGATACAAAGTAGCATTATATTAATTAGTGTTGTTTCTGATACAAGCTGTTACTCATTTTCCCAATGAGCAACTTCAGAACAACAAGAGATACATTTCAGGTTGCAATTTTTAGTGGTAAATTAAAATAACTCATGAATAGTTTATTTATTTTGCAATAACGGCATACAGTTTTTTTGTGAACGATAAGTCATCAAAAAACTGTGTTCGATATTGTCGTCTAAATAAATGTACTTATGTTCTTCTTATAGTACTTTCAAGTGATATAAATTTTGTAATTATTGTTAAGTAGGAAAAAGTCAGAAAAGTCAGTGCATAATATTTTTCATTCCTTGTTACACACCACCTGAATCAGTAATTATTAATTCTTGAAGGCGGGATAATTTATGGATTTTACGAATTACTAGTAATGCATGTCAGTTGCAATTGATTGGCTTGTTGATACTACTATAAGGACTTATGGAAAGCTAACTACCGGAGTTCATAATTGATTTCTCAGCACGTTCCAAACTCAAAGCCTCGCTGAAGATTATTTTGAATCTAAAAATGATCCTTGGTTTGAATTCTATGAATTCTATTCTATTCTATGAATCCGACAATAATTAATATTCTTTTATTAGAATCTGTCAAAATTGGATAGCTATAGATTCTGTTCCTCTGATAATTGACGATGTATGGCAGTGATTTCTCTAAAATAAGTAATAAATGTCGCTGATGAGACATGCACTTTCAAAATCGTGAATGGGTATAAACAATCGCTTTTCGGATGGTTGTAAATTTGGCTTTTGCTGAAGACTACTCGGTATGTAATAGTATTTATTAAGCATGCAATCGTGGTAAAGGTTCTTCATTCTGATTTCCCTACTAAAGCCATAATGGCATGATGTTTTACTTGGAAGAATTAAGCCGAGCAACCTAAAAGAGATACTTGATCAATGTTACATTACCATCCTCAAAAACATGCAATAAAAGGAAAATTTCACTGCACTTTAACAATAATCACATCACTGCTTGCCAAAGACGCTCACACATTCAAGCTTTTAATTATTAAAATGCGTAACTGGAAAAGGCTATTGTACATTTTGTGGGGGGAATGGTAAAATTGAAATGAAAGTCAATTCCTAGCTCAAGACGGATGGATTAAAAAATAAACTAGATCTGGATCTCGAAGAAATAATTTTACTTTAAGTAAAAATGGAAAGACAGTAGAAGTAAGAGAAAGTAATAATTATTGGGAAAGATGAAGACAATTTATATTTTTTAACTGGAACCATACTAATCTATATATCATCAGTTGGTTTGACAGAAAAATGAAAAAAGACCAGAGAAGGATTTAATTGATCACCAGCTATTTTGAGTCCTAACCTACAGTAATGATTCGGCCTAACGTCTTCATGAAATTCATAGTATAGTTTACCATGAATAGTATTTGTGACAAAGATGAAACGATGAAATTGTATGGATTTCGTATGCTTGATGTACCATGAAATTCCCATTTGTCGTAATTCGCGAGCTGGGATAAATTGTATATGCGGGCTTACCTTGCTACCCCTTTCATTGAAAATAATCTCCACGTCAAGGATAGGACCAAACGGCTACAATAAAAAAACAACCTCCATTTTTATCAAAATTTTCACAACAATAGTTTGGATCATACTATATGTTATAGTGCATGCTTCAAATATCGATTTTTCTATTAGGAGCGCTTGAATTAAGGAGGCAAAACATGATTGATCACTTCGTTGACACATGTATGAATCAACTTACCCCAAACATTGATCGCAAGTCTGGATCTCTAAAGCGGAATGGAATATTGGATACGTGAAGACGCTTAGGTTGGTGCTTTCCTGACACGGAAGACACGTCGTTCGAGCTTTGAGTAATTGTCGAGGTGGCTTGATTGACGGAGGTACCGTTTCCTGCTATTGATGATGTTATTGTGCTAACATTACTAACCTCAGGTTCTGGCTCCGTTTGCTGAAAGAAGGGGTATAAAAAAATTCGGGGTTTCATCACCATCAAATCACATATCAATTTTGCCCAGGAGCAGACTCTTCACATCATGTCGTGCCCGGAATAAAAATGTCTACTTTATTTAATGAAAAACTTACCGTTTGTTGTTCTACAGCTTGACTTCCTACACTGACACTTGCAGTAGCTGTAGTAAAGCTTTGTCCGACGTCTTTATCCACCTTCAACTGCTGCTGAAGGGCAACCCCCGCAGGATTTGCTAAGTGTTCACCATTCTGCATGCCGCCAGCGGCTCCACCAGCATACTGCAAACTGCCAGCTTGAACAGTGTGCTAAAAAAGAAAAAGAAGAGATACATATTAAATTTTTTGAGAAATTCGTTTGCCCAGAGCGTATTTCAGTTGTAGTTGTAAGAAAACAACGGATTCATCATTTTTGCCTGAAGTCAATCAATAGTTTTCTATAATGGTTTTTCCTTCTGATTAGAAAGATTTATGTAGGCACTTACGTAATTTATTTAAACTATTTACGATTCCTTATACTAAATATTTTTTTATGAAAAATTCATTTTGATATTTTTCATGATAGTAATCATTATCATTATTTCACGAGAGTAAGTAAATAAAAGCGTTACGTTGTCGGAGGCGTAAGTAATTGAATTTTTGTGAATGTTTCAGCGAGGAAATGAACCCAAAATCATCATGTGTTTAAGTTATTCCCCGTCTGTCTCGAATCGAAGATCATTTAAATAGGATGGTAACGTGTAGCTGAAAGTTGTGAACTTAAAAGTAATAAGGAACAACTGTTTTTACACATCGTCCTTATTACTAAATAACCCATTTCTCTCCGATATTCACAATTTCAATCAAACTCATCATCGCTTCTCTAACCACCATCAACATGGGCAATCTTTACGCATACCTTCATTGTATATGATCAGGAAGAAAATGAAAAGAAATCGCATCATTACTTAAATTTCATACAAGGATTGAATTGAATCTATATTTTTCTCTTTTCCAACCATCTCAGCCATTTTTTTTCTTTTCCCAATTCGCTTTCATGCTTTCCCGTCAGATACAATATTTCTTTCAAAGGAAAATATGGATAATATGAAGGAGAAATGTTTTTCTCTCACGCAAGAAAAACATCACCATCACCCACACGTGAGAATCTTCTCGAGAATCGGAGAAGTTTGTTGCTTAAACACGACAGAAGAAGTAATGAAGGCTGTTTTTGAGATTCCACGCCAAACATACTTATCGGACGTCATGCTCTTCAATCAAGGGAAAAAATAATTCGGCACAAAAAGAAGAATTCAAGCTGCAGAAAAAGTAAAACCTCGTTATTAATCATAATCCTGCTTTCAGTTCATTTGATGGTGATTCAATTTTTCCACGCCTCTCATAATCAGTAGCAGTAATTCGTCGAGTACTAACTTTCTCCATTTTTTTCAGGCATAATCTTTCCTGAAGCATGATTCTTACAAGTCAACCGCAGACGTACCGGAATAGTTGTAACTGGAGTTTGAGCTTGTTTGCTAAAAATTATTTTGCCCATATATAATCATGTTTTAGTCTCAATTTTCGTATTACAAAAATAAAATTAAGGGTAAATCATCAACGAAATTCGCCTAAGTAATCAGACTTCGGAAGCACAGAGTTGAAAAAACGATACGCAATCTGAACTGACAAAAAGCTTAAAATAAAAAAATAATTCGGCACAAAAAGAAGAATTCAAGCTGCAGAAAAAGTAAAACCTCGTTATTAATCATAATCCTGCTTTCAGTTCATTTGATGGTGATTTAATTTTTCCTACGCCTCTCACAATCAGTAGCAGTAATTCGTCGAGTACTAACTTTCTCAATTTTTCAGGCATCATCTTTCCTGAAGCATGATTCTTACAAGTCAACCGCAGACGTACCGGAATAGCTGTAACTGGAGTTTGAGCTTGTTTGCTAAAAATTATTTTGCCCATATATAATCATGTTTTAGTCTCAATTTTCGAAATTACAAAAATAAAATTAAGGGTAAATCATCAACAAAATTCGCCTAAGTAATCAGACTTCGGAAGCACAGAGTTGAAAAAACGATACGCAATCTGAACTGACAAAAAGCTTAAAATTAAAATTATTTATTAAACATCAACGTCAGCTGCAGAATGGTTCTGCATTGAATTTTGACGTTTGGATAAGGAAGAGAATATTATTTAGCAGGTTTCTTGTTCAGCTTTAAACCCTTGGCAATTTGAATGCTAAAAATGATTACTTCACCCGTTTAGAGTAATGAAATGTTAAGTCACAACTCACCAGCAAAGCAACATCAGATCTCAAAGGAAATGCTTTTACAAAAGTAAAGTTAAAAGTCGTTTTCAGATTTGCAACGATGGTCGTCATCATTATTTATGTCACGCTCTTTTTGCAGTAAACAGTTTATTCAATGATAAAGTGCTTTTTCAACTCGTTACTTTTTAACGAGTGCAATTCTTTTAATCAGGGTTGAATATCATTAGTGAAAAAATCAAGTAGATAATGCAAACTGTAGGTATGTGCCTAAGCAGTAATTAAACAGCAGCATGTTTTTTTTTTCTTTTTTCCCTTAAGAGACACGATTTCACAAACTTTACATGCCTACTTCCATTTTAGCTTTTTACGATGGCTGCTTTCATTTCAGCCTAAAGGGAAAGTTTCCCTCCCAGTTTTGTGTTTTTTCTCTTAATTTCTTACGACCGGCGACAACCTATTCGATTAGCGAAAGTAATCTTCTAAAAACTCTGAAATAACAATCAGCCCGTTCTTCCATGTATCCCATTGCGCCTCATCCCGATCTTCTTCCTCCGTTCAAAGCAGAAAGCAAGTAACCACGAACCAACCAACAACTTTTTCTCTCAACTTTGTAAGTACATTTACATCATCGTCCTGTATGATAGACATAGAAAAAGAGATTTTCTGAGGTGGATACGCACGGAACAACAGTGAAAGCTTCCTATCACTGTGTAATGTTCTTCACCCTTCAACCATAAAACTAGACCCCACTGAATAAAATTTATGAAATGCTACAACTGTAGCATTAGTCTAATGCCTTTCTCCTCCCTATTGCTTGATTTGTGAGTCAGTATTCACTTTCGTGAAAACATAAAGAATAATGCATAAAATGGAATGGTTTGTAGTGCCTGAAAGGAAAACTTTCATAGAAAACTTTCCCTCCTTTTCTTTGCTTCATCCGACGCCGAGATAACTTTGTTCAAAACCACGCATCGAATTTGGTGGTGAGAAATCTAAAGAATTTGCTTTTGTTTTCCTCTCATCATGATTCATAGCGTATATGCCCGATAGACAGTAAAAGCAAATATGTTCACAGAATCGGATATCGTGCTTCTTGAGCACACCTCCCATTACCATCATCATATCATTCAAGGAGGAGTGAAAGAGTGAAGCGTCTTCTCCTCCTTTGCCATGCTGCTATAAAATTTTAGGGCTTTTTACCTTCGCCTCATCGATAAGAAGTGAAAATCTAGCTATCCCTTATTTGCCAAAGACATGATTACCTTCGGTGGTAGTGGTAGTGGTGGTGGTGGTAACCTAGCACAGCTTGATTTCGGAGGCTTCGCAATATGCAGAATAATTTTCAACACAAAAGAAAGATTGATAGGATGAAATCTACTACACAATAGTAGACAATGTAGAACACCATAATCACAATCATTTTCATTATACTCACGTCTCACATGCGAGCTCCAACTCTCTGCAATACAATAAAGCTTATTTGCTTTTAGCCGCCGAAATACTGTGGATATAAAAACATACTGCAGCCATACAATTATTACTACACAGGTGTTTACGCCATGGAATTACACTAAAAATTTAAATAATGGCTTGCTAAATGGGAAATTTTAGGGCGTAATCACTCCATATCACTTCTCCGGGTACCAAGTTCTAGAACGAGTTATTGTATTGTAAGTAAACGATTCACTTGAAACGGAGCACAGAGTTTCATCATTTCCTTTCAAAGAAGCTCTACAACTTTCACCTCGACCTGATTCCAAATAACAATTGGTGAGCAAGAGAAATCGTCAAAAAGTTTTAATGAAAACACTGCAGTAGAAAAGCGACCTATAGGATCCAAAACTATTAATAAAATATAAACTCCCGTTTCCACCCCGTGATTTCCGTATTAATTTTGTGATTGTCTTCTCTTAAGTAATGCTTACAGTAACTTTCCAAAAGCCATAATAATGCTATCAAAATATGGGTTACCTTTTCAGCATGTTCATTACCGAACAACGAAGTTTTCGTAAGCGATATACTAACGAAAGTTGTAAGTAAAACTTATGCTGGAGATTGAAAATTCAGCATAGAAAGTCAAGCAATTTTATACTTCAAAAATGCTATGCACAGCAGATAACTTTTAATCTTTTACTCATTCTACAACCACCTCTGCCTACATATTCAAACTCTCCTTTTCCACCAAATGCAGTAAAATCATCCAAAATCTTCTTCGCAGAAAAGCAAGAGAAAGAGAACGAGGAAACTTGGAAAATAGGAAGTAGACAAACAACATATAAAGCATACTAAAAAAGCAGCATCTATTCTTTTTCGAGCTTCATAAGTTACGCTAGCATTCAGCCAACCTCCCAGTAAATAACAGCAGTACATGTCATCTTCTGTAGTAGAACAATTTTTAGGAAAACAACCGACAAAAATTACCAAGGTAGTAGCAAGTAGCAATCCAAAACTTCACGGGTGTTCTTACAGTCAGAGAAAGGAATACTTTACATCCTGCACCGTCAACCAGTCCAAACATTCCTTCCAATTCCAAGCATAATCTTTATTTTGGGCTGCCGGGACCCTCCGTTTCCCTGATGAGCTAGCATCACACACTTCACTGCATTATGACCAAGTAAGACTTTTTAAGTTTTAGTGCTCATATATGGCTGGAAAGAAACCCTTTTTTCATTTGATGATAAGAGAGAGGTTCGATGTAGATGTGCCAAACAGAGCGTTTGCACAGGAATAAAATGAAAAGATGAAGACAAGAAAGATTCTTTTCCCTTTCCTTCTCCGGAATAACATAAAAACGAAAAAAAAAATTTTCTTGGTTCTGTAGTCCTGCTACCACGAATTTTATGTGAAAGCAACATGCACGCAGCAACAGTAAAAAGTTACAATCCAATACACTATCGGTGGTAAACCTGAGATGTTTTACTGGAAACATTAAAGAGTTTCTACTTTTCTTTTGGAATTTTCCACGAACACATGAACCGTGCATTTAGCGGAACATACGAAACGTCAAAAAATGAGATACAGAAAGAAAAGTGTTCACTAATAGGAAATATCGATCGATTTAAAAGTGAAAGGTTTCTCTCATTTTTTTTATGTAACGCTTGAGTGCAACCAGAGAACGAACCAAGTGCTCATATTTAGATGAAGGGCTTGATATCGTTTCATCCGGCTAAAGAACCTGGCACCCCTTTGTTACATAAAATGCCTTTTGTAATTCAAGACTCGTTAAACAAGACAGAAACTTGGATGGTGTGATGTGTGATGGAAAGCACAAACATTTGAGATAAGTTTGCCGCGATTTCGAGAGAAAAAAACGTGTTGCTAAAATAGTATCTAATCCTAACTAGTGGGGTAACTTACCAACTCTTTCACTGAAATATCGCATCGGTGACAACGCTCAAGTGTGAATGAGTCGCAGTAGCAATAGAACAAAAAGACAATTACTAACCATCAAACAACAAATTTTTCTCTTATTGTTGAATTCATCCAACTCTACGCAGTACAAATTCCTTTGAGAAATCAGTCCGCATTTACATTACATTTTACAAGAGTTCCATCATCATTGTGTAGGTTCACTTTCCACGGTTGTAGGTAGTTTAACCGACATGCCTCAGAGTGAAACTAGAGAAAGTGAGACTTGTCAACAACAAGAGCTTTGTTCGTGTGTGATTTTGTGGCTTGCTATACAGAAACTAGTAATTTCTGTCG
The DNA here is from genome assembly GCA_027743895.1 of Seira musarum. NCBI lineage: Eukaryota > Metazoa > Arthropoda > Collembola > Entomobryomorpha > Entomobryidae > Seira > Seira musarum. The sequence goes on from JAHZMX010004989.1 coordinate 10,871, forward strand.
GTGGAAGTTTTAAATCACAGGGATTCTTTGATGACGAAGAGGCAAAAAAGTGATAGAGGTTCATACATAGGTGGGTAGGTTGAACAAAACAAGAGAAAAAAGGAATCAGCGGGAACAAGTGATCAAAGGCAAAATCATTAAATGAAGGTGAATTCATGCATAACTTACTTTATATGATGTTCATATCTTTTACATTATTCAAAAAATATCAAGTTGGTGAATTGATTTTAGACTAGGATAACTTTCTTTCTCTCTTGATCTTTCGAAAAAAATATGCGGGTTGGGTGAATAAAGGAGAAAGTGTTTTGTTCCCCTCGTCAGCATGACTAGCAACATTATAATTGGATTTTTGCTCGGGATGACGCAAATTATTGTGCCATGTCACATCTTTCACGAAAATTTTATGCTATTTGGGGACTGTAGCTGAGGACATTATGAAACTTAAAGTCCTACTACATACTGCCGTTGGCAATAAAGCCGTTTTCTGGGGGATATTATGGACCATGAGCCACTGTTAAATCCCACTTTTGAGGCGTAACATAAAAATCAATATTCGATTCTAGGATGGAAATTGGTTTTACCAAATGAACTAAACGTAATAAGCTGCATCTGTTTTATGTCAAAATCCTCTCTCACACAAATGGTCCATTCGAAATGAAGAACATTTTAGCTGAAGTTAACTCATAATAATAATACTCATTCCAAAAGGGATTTAGGAGCAGCCGTTGAGACAGCATAAAATAATCTAAATCCTTTCCCATATCATTTCGTAGTATCCCCATGCGTCAAGTCCTTGGACTTAATAGTCTTTGGTTTGCCTTTAGAATCATAATCTTAAATCTGTATAGCTAGTATCAATTAAATAGATGAAAGAAAGGGTCACGTTTCCCACCTTAAATCATTATAGCTTCAAAGCATTTTATTTTCCTTTAATAATTTTCAAAATAAAATTTTATGATCATGGATCGTCATCAAAATCATTTCAGACTGTTTCTTAATTGGAATGCAAAAGTTGTAGTGAAGTTGGGTATCATATCATGACAATAAAATTGTAATGAAAATGACCAACATGCATGCGTTTCCTGGATTAAAGTTTAAGCCTAAAGGCTTACAAGAAGGACTTGAAGAAAAAGTCCCTTTTCATTGTGCACTGTAACCTAACATGAATAAAATAAATATATGTTTTATGTTTTGTAGATGGCTGTGTAATTATTATGAGATAGTAATAGGTTTGCGTATCTACAATGTAACCGAAAAAAATGGTTTTGTCATTAGGAATGCACATAGAAATGCATCTTTGATTTACAGTCCAGTCAAAGCATATTGAATGAAACAAAGAGTTCAGCATTTTGTGACGAAAACGAATAAGATGAAATTAAAAGCGGATTTTTAAAACGGAACGCAATAACATCTTAACCTTGCATGACATTCTAGCTTCATATTAGTATTCCATCTGTCACTCTAGTTTCAGCGATTCTTATTACAGTAAAGCTAAAATGACAAGACTTCCAGCTTAAGATCAATATGCCTTTTTCAAAGTTTTCTAGCTGAAGTACATATAATATTTTAAAAACTGACATGCTTTTGTAATTTGTTAAAAAAGAGCATCAAATGAGCACAACGTTCAAAGCATCATGATTAAGACCATATTCTGTATTAGTTGGAAAGACATTAACACAGGATACATAACGTTTTTTTAAATCATCCGTTTCACAACTAACCTTAGAAAATTATAAAATTAAACCATTTACAACTAGCTTGTTTCCCAATACCAACTACAATTCCTTGTAAGATATCAAATGATTGTATGGGATGATGAGTGCGACAAATTCAAGAATAAAATAAATTCTTTTGCAAATACCCTAACTAAACCAGAATTCTTTGTAAATCAGCAAAGACCAACGAAGGAAAAACAATGAGCAAATAACGTTTTTGAAGAATACTACTAAAACACGAACATATTAGAGTCTGAGCAGTAAGTTTGAATGAAGAAACAGCATAGTTTAATAGGACTAAGTTCTCTTCCCTACTAAATTGTCATTTCATGAGCTAAATTCTTTCTAATCCCCTCGACCCATCTAAAACTCAAATAAGACAGCATAGTTTAATAGGACTAAGTTCTCTTCCCTACTAAATTGTCATTTCATGAGCTAAATTCTTTCTAATCCCCTCGACCCATCTAAAACTCAAATGACATCAACGCAATTGCGCTGGTCCAACTTGATGAATAGTATTTTTTCATTCCTTCTTTTCGTCTTCCCAGTCAAAGTGAGTAAATGGTAACTAACAACTCAAGTTTTCATGATCATAAAAGCAAGTAGCAGCCATCTGAAGCCAATTACTTTTTTATGTGATGAGCCTGAATCCTACACTATCTCCTCGAGTTTTAAAACAGGCGAGAGGCCAGGATTAGATGAGTCAAGTAGAATAATAATAAAAACGGAAAATTAAGTGCTGTGCAGAGTCTAATGCAGAGAGTTTAAGGTTATATTTCATTTCGAAAAACATAAAATAGATGAACGAACGACAATTCTCTTTATGGTGAATTATGGAACAGCATCTACTCGCCAACAAAAAAAGACTGGCATGACATCACCACCACCACCATGTCACCCTAATGATGCTCTTTTGAAGCGTTTAATAAAAGGCCCTCGTCATAGCGCAACGACTTTAATTTACTCCAAGAAGTCCTAATGCAAATCATCCAAGTATAATAAGCAAAATTAAGTATACGATTGAACCAGCAGAAGATAGTTCAACATAATTACATGTGCCCAATCATAAGTTCCAAACGCTTGAGAAATGGGTTCTC
>JAHZMX010004990.1:0-10047 GCA_027743895.1 Seira musarum
GATACTTTTGACCATGCTCTATTCAACGGAAAAAGAAATTTTGAAATCGAAGGCGGCTTTAGTATGAATAATGCATTGTCAGTTCCATTATTCCCTTGTTCTAAGCTCTCATGACAAGATTGAAATTTTTTCATTCCTTGCTGTTTCATATAAATTGACATAAATAATCTTAAAACTATACTTAATCTTCAATTGGAAGTGCTCTTGCTCAAAATGATTTTGCAATTGCAAAATGTTATTTGAACATCAGTACCTTTTCAAAACCGTAGGCATAAATCTGCCCCCATTCCAAGTCGTACTAATACATACTAAACTTTTAAATAAATGTACGAGAGTGCATTTGAATACAAGTGTATTCTGCTGCTTACTGTTGACAGATTGTTTAACTTTGGTTCACTTTTCAAGGTCATTTATTCACTTTTTGTTGTGTGGTTGGTGTTACGCAATATTCTTTGCTTTTATTAAAGCTGCAAAAACGCCATGGTAGCGTAGCTGAACCTAGTGTGTCAGTGCATTAGGAACTGGAAAAATAACAAATAACTGTAAAGTGCTACCTTCAGGAAAAAAGTAAAATTTCTTCAGTAATCTTAAGTTTAAATAATTTATAAAATGTACTTCCCTATCATTTCTCTCTGAATGTCCGTTTTTCAAGGGCTTTCGAATAAGTTATTAAAACATGGTTATTTCAGAAAAAGTTCAACCTTTAATACGACCTGGCCGTTAATAGTTGACCAATAATTCTGAAAAGTTGTAGGTGCTGTTCCCAGTACGCAAGGATCTTTTCGTCCAGATTCGAGGTCAATCGGTGATCTCATTCAAAAGTTATCATCTACACAGACACGCACACACAGATAACCCAATTGAAATCAATACTCTCCTGATGACGTCAGCTACGTAATAAGTTTTTTGTAAAGGAATGATCGTGTTTTGAGGTACCTAAGTTACTTCAGAATCAATTTACATCAACATCCCCACAAACATCATACATATTCACGTTCACCATAATGCCATGTAGCATGTTATCTCGTGTTTCAGCCATAGCAGTATCCAGTCAATTTTTATCGCATGCATGATAGCCAGCAAAATTGACGCAGTAATCTACAATACATTCATATTATTTATCGGTATTTGAAGCACAAATGAATGTGAATCCTGGTCATTTAATTGTGTTCCGTGTTCTGTTACTGAAAACTTGATCCGAAGTTAAGTTTAAAACTGAAATAACTTAAATAAAGCATGTACTAACTGTGGTTTCCCGATCCCACATAACTTAAGTAATTACAATCCTTGAAACTTCTCCAAATAACAACGACCTTTGATTATTTAAAAACTGCAGGCGTATTTAAAACTGAATCAGTGAAGGTAATAATAGTTTGAAGTTCAAATTTATTAGTTAGCAACGCTAAACTTTCTACGTCTGCCTGCCAGTGTCATGTCATTCTATCAATGAACACGCAAGACTTGTGTAGTGGTAATTATCTGAAAACCAAAGTTATATATCAAAGCTTAAGGTTTCAGAAATCAGAAAATCCATTAAATTAAACAGTGCTTCGAAAAGAAATTAGTTTAGATACTGCTCTTCAACTTTAGCGCAACTGTATACAATTTCAGAAAAAAAGATTAATCCAGACGCACATGCCTTGCACTTATATTGTCCTTTGTATGCATATCATTATCAAATTCATCCAGCCATGTAAACATAAGTGAAATCGGTGCATGTGATACTCAACAGACGTAACACTTTACAAAAACCATGAACAAAATATAAAAATACCTAAGTAATCATACCTATATTGACTATAGCATAGTATGTGGGCCTAACTTTAATAAAGTGTGAGACATGTTATTTACATAACAAAACACTTTTCCTTTGAATCACGGGGTATTCAAATGACGAAAGAGCAAGTAAAAAACAATCATCCCAATTTCAAGTGTCACCACTAACATCAAAATCATTGTAATTTTGCAGCGCCTGACCCAAGAAAAATCACGGGGTCGGTTGTATTTTTTCCATTTAAGAGCTCCATCTGACCTCCATACAAACACATCTTTAAGCAAAATTTGCTGGCGGCAGCATCATCATCATCTTTGGAGAAAAAATAGAAATCCTTGCAAAATGTTTCTTTCTCTATTTTTCATCTTAATTTTAACTGGTGTAATATATTTCTTCGTTTCATCGAAGAAGAACAGAGTGCAATGGAAAAAACTTGGAGTTCCCGAAGTTCAACACGCAACGTTTCTGGACTCAATTAAAGTATTTCGCGGGAAGAAAACCTTTGCAGATGTGGATCAAGCAGTTTACAACCAACTTGGAGACAAAAAATTCTGCGGATTCCAGCAACTGGGCGATCGCCGAACATTTTCTTCAAACACCCAACCCTCCATTGCAAAAATGGTTGCGAACTTGAGTGGAGATGAATGGAAAGGGGTTCGTACACAACTCAGCCCAACCTTCAGCACAGGAAAAATTCGTCGTATGATGGAATACTTCAACACGACAGCTAATCAATGGACAGGACGCTTCATGGACAAACTCCGAAAAGACCCCAGAAACACCATTGAAATAGATGTTGAAGAGGAAACGAAACTTTACGCTGTTGAGGTAATTGCCAGCGCAGTTTTTGGCATGAACGCAGGCGTCATAAAAAATCCGGATGCTGTGTTTGCCACAATGACTCAAAAATTATCCAAAATTGATGCTTGGACGACCATAAAAATTATTATGGTATTGAATTTACCCAAACTGACAAAATTGTTTGGCGTCAAAATAATAAACGAGGAAGCACTCCAATTTTTTGAGTCCATTTTGGAACAAGGAATGAAGGCAAGGATGAGTGGAGCAGAGAAGAGAAACGATTTCCTTCAAATGATTGCAGAGACGAGACGTGGTGAATTGAAGGCCCAGGGGAATGATGAATTGAGTACTTTTGAAAAAGAAGCAATGTTAAATGACGCAGAAGTGGAGAAGAAGAATTTGTTAAATGATGACGTCGTTGCAATGGCACAACTATTACAATTCTTCTTTGCGGGATTTAGTACAACGAGTAACTTCATTGGCTTCCTCATGTACTGCCTTGCACTCAATCCGGAATGTCAAGAGAAGTTGAGGACCGAAGTTGACCTGAAGCTTTTTAAGGATGGAAACCAAAATGTGGATTATGATGAACTAAATAAGCTAGAATATTTGGATATGATTGCTTTCGGTGACTATACTTACTCATTTCATCAATTATAATTAAGCAATGACCGTTAAATAAAATTATTTCCCCTTCAGAGACCCTTCGCAAATTTCCTATTCTTGGGCGTATTGAGAGGAAATGCACACGGGACTACAAAGACAGTGAAAACAATTACGAAATAAAAAAAGGAGCTAATATTGCTATTCCCGTGAAAGCATTACATAACGATCCGAAATTCTACAAATACCCGGACAAATTCTACCCAGAACATTTTACTGCCGAAGAGAAAGCAAAAAGAAGTCCTTATGTATTTCTGCCATTTGGAACGGGACCAAAGAAATTGCATTGGTAAGATAGACTAATACTCATGTATTGAAATGAAGTTGCAAAGAAATGTATGACTTTTATAAACTTTATTTCATCTTTAGGAATGCGATTTGCGCTTGTTGAGAGCAAGGCTGCCATCGCCCATTTGGTCCATAATTTTAAATTTTCTCCAGCACCCTCCACTCCAGTTCCGTATGCAGTTAAATGTGTTGGAGTTAGTGTTCAGTTGCCTAACAACTTGAAGCTTATGTTAGCTCCAATTGAAAGTAAACTGTCAAACTAAGATACCTAAAAACATTCTTTTTTATTGTTACGTGCGGTCGATAGTGTGTGTGTGAAGTGTGAAAATAAGAATATAAGCTGATGAATGATTCGGTTGCTTAGATTTCATTTAGTCTTTGATTTAAATGGACACCTTTGACATTTCCATACAATGAATGCTGCAATAAATTTTGAATACGTAACGACTGATCCAACATTTATTTACGAAGAAAACCTTCATCCGCACGGCATCGAGAATAAAGAATTCTTGTTTCTTGTACCACCAATCCGGATAAGTATGTCGCCTTACCATCTACTGAGCATTTTCATTGCATAACGCCCAAAAATATTTAATGCCTGCCTGCTGCTATACATTATTACATAGCTCGATTTGCGATATATTTAGCATCCATTTTTTAAACTTCGGTAATATATCATTTTTGTACCTGTCAATAAAAAATCATTTTTTTACATTTCGTTGACTTTAGGCAAAGAAACAATGATCTGGTAGAATTAAATCTGCATAGAAACTGATCCAGAAAATGCGTTTTATATACAAGTGCAGATGAACACTTGGAGATGCTTCCTTGTCACTCCATAATACCATCTTTCCACGTCAATATTTTTTTACTGACTGAATGCTTTCCGGTAATGCTTTGAGAAAGCTCATTACGTTTTGTTCTACGTCCTGATTATACTTGAGTTGAAGCAGCAGAGAGTTTATAAAAGAGCGACTGTGAAAATCACAAAGCAGCTGTATGAGTTGACCGACTTTTTTATTTTTATCATACCAAAGCACAGAATATGGCATCATAAATTGATTTCAAGTGATAAAATGTATGTGATAGTAATGATGATGATAGGCTTTAAGATAAAGGGAAAGAACGCCTTGAATTCGATACAAGTTGACGGGTTATTGATAGAAAAATACTAAGGCTTTCTTATCAAGTGTTATTGAAATTTATGAAGCCAAATATAGACCGATTTATGATTTATTTGCATCAGATTTGAAATAACTCATTACAATTATGTTGTAAAATTCATTAAGTATTAAGTAAACATAAGTTACAAATACAATCAATAATTATTTCCGACAATGTTATTGAGAAGGAAGTGCTAACGTTTCTAAACTCTCCCACATTGTATCCTACCTCTGGGCATGATCTCAACCACTTCCTGTCCTCTTTTTTATGTAAAACCGTTTTCCAAACCTGTAGAAAAGTCTTACTTCTCTCATTCGGTACATCAGCCAATCCACACATTATAAATATGATAAAAAATAGGAGTACAACAATGATAGCACAAGAGAATAAAGTAATTGTTGGTAAGTCGTCATACTTTGTGAGTACAAAGTATGCGTTAGAGGAAGCCAGCGTGACACCTGTGAAAGCAAAATTTAGCAAATGCCATTTAGTAATATTAGTAGTAATAATTAACAGAATTCTAATAAATTGAAAGTTTCGATAGTATTCCATAAATCTAAATTGTAACATTTGTTGATCTTTTGCGCTTGTTTCAACAAGTCCCTCAGGATATATGCGGCGGCAGAGTAATGTGGTATTCGCGCAAATGAAGACCAGCGTAAGAACAGTTGAGAGCACCACACCTGCGCCAAATCCTACCAAAAATGTGTAATGTGCAGCCATTGGAATTTCCTTCAAAAGACTAAACCATTTTGATTGCAGTTTAATACCGATATATTCCATTAGAATGACGTCAAGAGGGTCCATAGAAGTAATTATGGCTATTCCTGTAGTTAAAATTGGCCAACTTAAATAGGAACAACTGAATATGAACATGATGAGTTCTGAACTTGTTATTTTCCTTTTTCTTAGCCTTTGCCTGCAAGATGTTAGTTTGCAAAATTGAGTCAATAGAAATATTAATTCTTTTGAATGATGCCACAACCATTTGATAAAACGATAGGCACATGTAAGCCATGCTAAACGTTATTATGTTAAACACGACGTGCTCCGACTTGTCATTCTCAGAACTAAACGTTTCATAATTAATAAAGACGTAAAGGGTTCGGTGAAGAGAGAAAAACATGTAGAAAATCATGCACAATATTTGCAAAAGTCTAATATATTTGTAGGTACAATTATGAAATTTGGGATTATTTTCAAATATACAGGTTGACAGGTCCACTCTGTATGGGAGGGGAATGCAGTTTTGGAGAATGGAAAATGATTTCAGTGCTCCTACAGTAAGATCCATTTCCAAACCTGGGCGCAAAATGCTCCTCTTGTTTTAATTAAATAGTTAAACTCTGGACAAACCTGCCTAATTTGAATTTCTAAGCTCAACTTTTGTTAGACTTAATATCAGCAAAGACTATCACACAATCATAAAACGAACTGCTCATGAGCCACACCCAAATTGTCTCCCTCAGCAATATTGTCTGTTGGATCATTATATTTATACAACGATTATGATATATGTATACATATAAAGGTATTTATATGTATACATAACTTTTTAAAATTTCGGTAAAAAAATGAATTCGTGATATTCAATCAATGGGGATCCAGAAAATAATGAAACTATATCCAGAACGCACTAAATTATTTATTTTATTATTTTATCAGGAGTCTTTCTCCCGAAATTGCTAAAAAAAATACTTTCTAGAAAAGTTCTCACATTCTTTCTAAAATTCTGTCCACTGCATTTTTAATACAATCTTTAATGTAGTACCTGCATACTTACATTTATTCATATAAACCCCGTATCGATTTCTTACCATGTTTCCAATCCCATGTTTTTTTCTATTTATTGCTCTTCCTTAAATAGATATTCATTTTGACGACGACGACAAAAATGCAGGTAAATAAGGGAGGAAGAGTTTTGAAAAAATATGGATTATGGATTATTAGAATTGCGGATGGATAAAATTATAAAAATTAGGTATTACAATTCCACTTTTAAGCTCCGAGAGGAATGTTATCATAACAAAAACTTTTAGCCCAGGCAGTAAATGTCTATCACGCGGGAAAAATTAGCATTTTGGCAATGTTGGTTACACTCTTTTCATTTTCATTGTCATTTATGCAGCCATGTAAAAATGAAATATACCGCTGCATGTGACATTCAACTGACGCAACACTTAACAATAAATTATAGAAAATAATAATACCTAAGTACATACCTACACGGATTATATTTCGTATTTAACTTTAATCAAGTGTGAGACATGGCGCATAACAAAACACTTTCCTCTTGAATAACGGGGTGGTCAAATGACAAAATAGCAAGTAAACACTCATCCCAATTTCAAGCATCACTACCAATTATAAAATCCTCGTTTTTTTAGCGCATGACCCAGGAAAATTGATGGCGTTGGTTCCATTTCAACATTTCTTGCAATGAATACGGAATTACTTATAAACTTAGAGTCTGTAAATGAAGGGATTATAATTTCTTTTGTAAATGGGATATATAAACTAACAAGTTATTCGATTGATTGAGTTTTATGAGATTTCTATAAACTCGCATTGTGAGTCGAATACACTTACAATATAATACACAATCCAACAAGTTTCATTTATAAAATTAACATTCCAGTAATACATGTTAAGTTTGCAATGAACAAATATTTCGTCAAATAAATAGTTGCAAAAATTGCAGATTTCAAATTGCGAAAGTAAAAAGATTCTTTAGTGCTTTGAATTTATTTTAAATTTCACAAAATGCCAAAACACAAATAAATTCTCATATCATTTATCATTTTAGAGACACAACAAGTTGACAAGATGATCAACGCTGACATTTAAAAACTCCATGAATGTATTTTCATTCACAGTAAAGAACGGATGAGCGGTTTTTACAACCAACGTATCTAAGGAGTAGGCAGTTTTGAGTACGTAACGATTTCTCCAACAATTCTTTACGAAGAAAGCCTTCATTTTTCTGGAATTGTCAACCATAGCACCAACAAAGGTACACTCCAGCTTAACAATGAGTGCAGAAAACCACACAATCAGCCCAAACATTACTATCACTTCATAAGACCTGTTCCCAAGAAATACATGAAAATCTCGAACTAATATAAATGCAATTGCCACAATAAGCACGTGGAGTACAGCTATATGTAACGCGAGTCGTAATTTTCCAACAATTGAATTTAAATAAGTGCATAGAATTTGATGTACTTTGTAAATCCACATTATCTTTTCAAAGTGAAGATCTCCCAGCATTTCCGTTTTAAACTTGTACTTGTTGACAACAGCAACAGGCATCATTGCCGCAGTCCATGAGGAACTCGTTGTCATGACCAACAACGCCATGAACAGAAACGTTACAAATGTGTTAGACATTGCAAAAATTGCCCAAGCAAAACTCAAGCTTAACCCGATCGTCTGTAAATTGAACTTCACATCCATCTCAAAGGCCGCCACAATGAAATTACGAAAAGGGTCCACAGGATGGTATATGGTTATTGGGAAAATGAAAGTGACGAAAGAACAAAAGCTGATAAGAATGAATATGAATTCATACTTTCTTGCGTATTTATAAATTTCGTCAAAAAAGCCATCGGATGCCTTCCCAAATGATTCTATTTATAAAAAAATGTAAATTTATTTTAATTTAATAACGGTTCAGAAAAACAAAGATCTTTGTTAAGAATTACCCTTGATCCGTTTGTCCAGTAGAAAGCAAGCTCTGTACATTAGCACAATCTCCTTCCTGGAGTCCTTCAAAACGGAAACAATCAAAGAACTGAAGGTCAATATTATTATTGCGGCACCCAAGACTGCCATAGCCATATTTTTGTATGCCATGTTCAACACGTAGTTCTCATCGCTTGCAATCAGTGAATCTAAGTCTTCCTCCGGAATACCTTCACTTATGTAATCGTATACAACGTACGCTATAATGGGAATCATTGAAATCCCGAGGAAATAGTCGGATACCCATAAGTAATAGGGCAGGCCCACGCTATTCACGATTTCATCTTGTTTATGATCATAATATAGTACGGAACATCCAGCAAAACCGATCACGGCTAACCGGAATTTTACAGCGAATATTAACAGTTTCGAATACATCTTTAGAAGTGTTACTAAAACATTGTCTTTGAGATGAAAGTAAAAATTATACTGTTGGGCATAACCAATAATGGCAATAATGGAAAAAGTTTTAATTGCATCAGCCAAAAGCAATTATTTCAGTTCTTTTGCATAATATTCTAATTGGTTAGAGGAGTTGACCAAATCGGTTTTGTGGAACGTTCTTGTTTAAAATTTGTAGAGAATAGATTGTAATATTAGTCGAGTGACCAAAAATTGTAAATGCCAACCATATTACGTAAATCTTATTGGTAAAAATAATTGTTTTTACTTAAGTTTAAAAATAAATTGATTTCTAGAAGTTGTTTATTCCGACAAGACGACATTATTATGTAAAACCTTTAGCCTTCTAAAATTGGAAAATCCATTACATAAGCCAACCTAAATCTTTTTAGTGCATCAAAACTAAACTAAATTGAGTTTTTATTTGATACTTCACTTTAGCTTTATCGAGAAAGGGTACAAAAATTGGAGAAAAATATTGATTCGAAAATTTGCGTACCTTACAGGTTGAGCATCTATTGTTCTTTATGTGCGTATTTTATGATTATGATTCTCAAAAAGTCAACATTTTGGCACTTTTTGTTACCATTCTTATCATAGTTATCATATAATTACGATATCCATCCAGCCATGTGATAATGAACGATATTATACTGGCGCATGTGACACTCAACTGACGCAACACGCTTTACAAAAAACAACAAAATGTAAAATATCTAATAATACCTACATCACACGGATTACTTATATTATGTACCTAACTTTAATCAAGTCTGTGACATGCTGCGTAACAAGATACTTTTACCTTGAATCACGGTCATTCAAATGAAATGACGACTGAGCAAGAAAAAAAAACACTCATCCCAATTTCAAGTACCACTACAAATACTAATTACAAAATTATCGGTTTTTTTGGTAGCGCGTGACTCTGCAGAATTCACGGGTTTGGTTCCAGCCTTTTATTTAAAAGTTCCATCTGAGCTTAAATACAAGCACATTTTAAAATAAATTTTGCTCGCAGTAGCATCATCGCACATCCTTAGAGAAAAACAAATTTAGAAAAAAATCTTTACAAAATGTTTCTTTCGCTCTTGTCCGTCTTGATTTTATCTGCTGTAATATTTTTCATCGTTTCATCGAAAAAGAACAGGCTGCAATGGAAACAACTTGGAGTTCCTGAAATCAAACATGCAGGCTTGCTTGATTCCCTC
>JAHZMX010004991.1:0-19602 GCA_027743895.1 Seira musarum
ATTTTGAAATGTCAGTTACATTCGACTACGGGTAACATACCGGCAACATAATCCCAACTGGGATGTCCGGAGGTGGGCAAATTCTTTTTCTCGGAGAGGGGGGTGGAGTCGGAGTAGCATTTCTTTCATTGTGCTTGGGTTTAAAGCTATTTTTCTGCTTTTTCTTCTCGGACTTGTTTGCTGAAGGGGATGATGATGATTCACGATTACAATCCTCCCGCATGTCCTGTGCCCTATGCTGATTAGCAACTGAAGCACGGTAATCTTGTACAGCAGAAGTAACAGTCCCGGAATTGGTGCATGAGTGTTTGGATAATGATCCAGGGTCTTGAAAATTTTCCGCGACAGGAACATGTGAGCATTTTGGCGGTGAACAGGAAGAGCCAACAATGTCATCTATGGTTTTGTTGGACTTTTCCGAACTTTGATGGTCATCGGGTTGCTGTTGCGGACCCTTTGACAGAGTGGAGGACTTTTCAAACTGCTTTTGAGGAGGTACATCGTTTGCGAAATCGGGTTTGTTTGCAGTTGCCTCAGCTTGAGTTGAGATTCTTGGTCCAGGTTCAGGGCCAGTGTCCGAAGATGAAGATGGTGATGCTGAAAGTGATTTGGGTGGTGCCGATGCTTTCCTGATAAAAAAACGGAACTTTTATTTTCATTTTTGCAGAGGTCCAATCTAAAATTTAATGACATGGCTTTCCATAATGTGCCAAACGCCCAATTAAATAGAACTGTAATCCCCGAATAATATGACGAATCATGAGAAGTTATTAAGTCAAATCGCCTTATTACTTTAGCACGTTTCCGGTTTTTATTAGAAATTACATTTGTCAATAACTTTTCGAATATTTTGGGCGTAAGTATCACGGTATTCTCATGGACTATTTTATCCTTCAACATTTTTTTTTCTTGAAAAAAAAGAAGAATGTGTGCACTAAACAAAAGGGATTAAAATGATGAGACCATAACAGGAAAAACTTAATGATTTGAACTGTTTAGAGAATATGTACTTACTCTTCTTGTTTGGCTTTAATATCGTTTTCGCTATTGTCCAAGGATGATTGAATCTCCTCGTCCACAATTATAAGTTCTTCTAGGAAATCCTTACTATCATCATAAGCAAACTTCTTTCCCGCGGGCGGCATCTTGACAAAAAAACTGTCACTTTCGAATCACTCTCACAGTCACATTATTCTCACCTTTCCCCACATAAAATTTTTTTTTAATCAACTAATTAAACTTTCTTTTATCGCTTAAGTCAATTTAAAGCAGTAGATGATGATTTTAATTTAAAATCTCGCATGTAGTCAGAAGTCGCAATGACATTGACAAAAATTTCAGCTTACAAGTCGCTCAAGAAAGTAAATCAACACTTGTCACTTCTCCATGCTCTTCTTACAGGATGTTCATGTTCGAGCTCAAGTCAGTTTCTTTAAAGTGCCATTCTTTTTGCTCTCCTCATATCTTGCTTTCATGTGCCATGCATGTCTGGAATAGAGATGAAGTATGTAAGTAAAGTAAAGTACTACTTTGAAAGGAGGGAATGAGGGAGCTCCTTTAGAATCAAAAGTGGAGTAAATAGAACAAAAATATTTTCCTGCTTCTGACTCGGATCATTGAGTCGGCTCAACCCTTTTTAACTCAATTGAACTGAAAACCTTTCTTGAAATCTTTTAGTTTCAGTGGCTCGACCACGACTACAACAATGTCTCTTTGTCTTTAAGAAAGTCGATGGTTCTTTCCCGTATGAAAAACTCATTTTCAGAATGTAGAAAATATGCAAATGGGAAAGAATATATGTCAACATCAACAGGTTTAGTTCTGACCGGCGATGATGTCGATATGACTCGTAATAAACTTTTTTCACTTTAAATGTGAATGTATTGTCCAGGTTATTTTTAGGGGGTATTTGAGTATGACTATTTTTTTTACTGAAGGCCAATGTCAATGAGGGAAGAGAAAACTTTTCTGAGTTTACAATTAAAAATGTGTCTTGGAGTCCTTGACCGCACACAGAAAGTAACGTACTTGGTTCAATGATGTTATTAAAACACTTTTATATTTTTACATGATCATGAACACATTATTATTATTCCTTGCCTTAACAAAGTTTAAGTAAATCTGAACAAACCGAAAAATTGCATCTTGCAAATTATTTTATTTTTTCCTCGCTCAATTTCCCCTTTTATTTAGAAAAAAAAAATCACTTAAGAATTACATACGTCAATTATCATTATCGCACTTTTTTCTCTATTCACTGTCACTATGAGCATTTTACATTAACACAAGCCATTGCTTCAGTTTTTCTTTTGCATATTTTCTTTGTACTAACTCATCCATACCAAGTCTGGCCTGCTGGCCTGCCTTGCGCCTGGTCTGGTCCAACACAAATCCCTAAGGATATCTCTTTCATCTGTGACAATATTTGTTTAGACCTTGTAAATTGGGAATATTACTTTTGCTATTTATCTTAGGACAAAGAACAATCAAGTTGTTTGTGTTTTATGTCTCTTTGGTGGCTCAACACTGCAAACCAGATAACTCATTAACATAAACATAGACATAGACATAATTCATCATAGCTCAATGCAGACGAGACGAGTGACTGTCTGTGGTAAAAAATGTGAAACCTTTATCTCCTCTTCTACAAGCATAACACATCTTTTCATAAATCCAGCTTTTCTCTCTCTCATTTTGAATGGGTCAGCATAAAAGGCAAGAAAAAAATCTTTTGAGGTTAAATTGGATCGTATTTCACTTCAATGCATACAATATTAATGCCAACAAGTTAAGCTCATCGATCGTTAGAACATGCAAAATTGAATGGAGTAAGAAATGCCAATTTTATTGGAACAAAAACTAAAAAATGACTTGATCATATCTGGTTGGACACTAAAATAATTTTGAATTTTAAAAAAATTATATTCCTCTTTAAAAAAAAAAATTTTATGCTATTTTCATCATGAAAAATGATAGGACAAAGTCGCAAAAAATCAATCAAAGCGAACACTTCGTGGACACCTTTTTTTTGTGAACGGAAATAACCTCTGATTTTGAGATGAGGCCAAGGACAATTGACAATTGGAATTCAAGTGTTTGATCCAGATGCCGTCGATGTTGATGCTGATGAACGTGTAATTCGATTTGCTGCTCCCGACACATTCGGACTATGAAATGCACACCAGAAATTAAATTGAATTTTCATAAATTCCACAAAAATAATGTTTAGCTTCTCCAATACACAAACATACTTGCTTTCAGTGAACTTGCACATTTTATCCCAATGGGGAGGATGTTCCACCTCCAGAAAGTTTGCAGCCGTTATTGCAAAATGCACGCATTGATTGTACGCCACACAATACTTCTCTTTTGCAAACTTCCCTTCCTTCTGCTGAGCAACCCAGGAATCAAACTCTCTCCTGGATTTTTTGCTACGTCCTAGGACTTCCCTTTTGAGGAATTTATCTACATCGCAGACAGAACCAGGGTCACCTTTGTCCGTAGCTATGGTTTTCTTTACTCCTTGGTCAAGATATTCATACAAATGACCTTGATAGATAATACCGACATGGATAATGGTCGGAGGTGGTCTTTCTGCTCTGGTTCCGGCAAAGAATTGTCGGACATCGTTGATCACTTAAGAATGCAGAAATGTTAAGTAATTTAGCTCATGTGATAAAATAATTGCGCAGTCTGAAATCTGAACGAACACTTTTTCATGTACCTTCAAGGGCTGCGTATGCTAATGGATAAATAAGTTGGTACAGAGTACCTGAAAGCTCCCAAGTGACCCCTTCAACGATATTACTCATGACTTATGACGATAAAATTTTTGTAAAGTATTTTATGTCAAAAAAAATATTGGGACCACTATGAACTCGCCTTTAAGACTACAACGTGAGAATACGCAAAGAAAACAGAGATTTTGTCAAATTAACGATAGGATTTATGCATTAGAGTTCTTGTATGTCCAGCAGATTTGTGAAAATAGTTTTGCATGGATGAGAATCAATGAATGATGGATAAAAGAATGAGCAGTCTGATTGCAAGTTCCTCCACAATTGCATTGCGCTGGCACTGGTTCATGTTATTTTCTGCGCTGTTATGTTTATGCTGAATCTTGAATGACTTTTGAGATAATCTTTTATGAAAAGTTATGATATGATCATAGATGCTTGGTACTTGGTACCGTAAATTTCGGCTCCGCATCCGCGTTCATAATACTTATTTTATTGAAATTGTAGTAATTTTGTTTAGCAAAGAAATGTTACTCATGACACATAATTATCTAATTTATATAAGTAATCTCTCTGCATTTTTTTTTGGAAAAAACGAATATTCTATTTTAGAAAATAGAAAAGTATGTAGTTTTGTATACATTGAAAGTTGTTATTCTTGCTCTATTTCGCAACCTATTAATATTTTGCGACCCCTTTTCAAAGATAATTCAAAGTCGTTCTATTTCAAGCTGAAAGATGATGATCCATATCCTTATCACGATTTAGGTCTGCGACCAATTTCAGTAAAACTCGGTGATCATAGGTATCGGCATACATTCATTTATCTGCATTTATTTGGCGTATAAAAATATTTATTTACAAAAGAGAATTACAAGAGATGTCCATTCCATCAAATATCAATATCAATCACTATCAGTATACTAGATAGCACACCAGCCTATATGAAACTGCGAATGTAATTTTACCAAAATTGTAATTTAAGTTCGTCCAAGACAGGAATGAAACGACATTTGACTCTTATTCATCTTTAATTGCCGTAAGACATAATTAAAAACTTTAAAAATTTCACGCACGAGATTTCTATGGTCATCGTCAGTTTTTTGCTCAAAGTTATTTCGAAAATGCTGACACGATGGATTTTTTTTGGAAATACCGGTCGAAAGAAAGATTTTTTACTATGACTAAAAATATTGAAAATGTCTAAAATCCGCCCACGCTACTTTGGAGAACTTGAGAAGATTTTTAGCTTTTTTTGTACCTTGGTTGTTCAAAGAATGCATTTGAGATGGAACAATTTTTTGTAGATATTTTACGACCTACTTGATTTTCTACTGGAAAGGAAATTCCTTTGAAAAAATAGGAAACTTTTCATTTCTTAATTTTTTTTGTATGTAATCAATGAATAGTCATAAAAGCATTCAATCATTTATGCAAGTGCAACTCTCAAGCAATCCATCGAATCTGAAATTAATCCTAATAGATTATCAAGAAGAAATAATAAAAGGACAATTTCAAAACAAAAATAACAAATACACCAAAAACTTTGCAAAATGAGGTGAATTATTTGATGAATGAAATTGATGAGATAGCCAGTATAGATAAATACATAAGATGGTAGAATATCATCAAGTTGTTTCCAGCATTCCAACGATTTCAAGTTTGTCATTATGATGATGATTTCATCACAGTATTCTTCAGTGATGCGGCAATGTTCCTCAACAAATTTCATGATTTCTGTT
The DNA here is from genome assembly GCA_027743895.1 of Seira musarum. Classification (NCBI taxonomy): domain Eukaryota; kingdom Metazoa; phylum Arthropoda; class Collembola; order Entomobryomorpha; family Entomobryidae; genus Seira; species Seira musarum. The sequence goes on from JAHZMX010004991.1 coordinate 5,480, forward strand.
CCATTTTCAGTGCCGTTTATTCCGTGTCCCGTAATAATATCTTGAGAATAAAATAACATATTTTTATAAATTATAGATTCAATTTAAAGTGAGCTATAATTTAAATTACCTCTAGCTCCTCTCCTTATGTTGGCCTTAACTCCTTCACAAAATTGTCGATTGCTCACATTCCGAGAGAGTTTGTATGGATGATAGGATGTAACAAAATCCGAGGCAAAGAAACCAGCTATAATGGCCACATGTCTTTTCATCATTGAATTGTTTAAATATTCGATTTGATCCTCACAAACTTTTGGATTTGAAAGGGATTCCACGTATTTTAGGATCTCTTTAGCTTCAGTTATATTTGGTCGAGTGGTTTTATTGTTTTCTTGGATTTCCTGGTCGTGTTGCAAAAATATATCTGTGAAAAATTGCAAAAAAATATTTAAGCGCCACTTCCGGTTTTTTAAAGGAGTCACAGTTGGAGTTTTAAAATCCATTTGGGGGAAATCGGAACCCGAGTTGGGGTCAGAAAAAGAAAAAATATTTTTTTGGCCTCCACTCCCGCTCCCAAGTCATCAAATTCCTTAACATAATCTGTATTTAGTATTGCTATGTACCTGATGCTTTCAACAGAAGTTTTAGTTTCACTTCCTCGCAAAATTTTTTGTTTGTCATGTTGCCCGTCACATTTCTCTGCAATTTGAAGGAAATATCGCCATTGATCTTTAAGTAAGGAAAGGATACTGAAATTAACAAAATGATAAACTCGACGGCCCCATTCATAATCACTATAATGAATTTGATATGTGTTGGTCAAATGAATAAAAAAAATGTGTGGACAGGTTATTGAATAAAATTATGTGTTTTGAAACGATTTCGTTTTAATGGAAAGGGATCGAGTTGAATTGTGTGGCAAAAATAGACGGAAACTTGGGATTTGTGATAGTGATTATGCTAGTACTGGTGCATACATACTTTTCTTCTTGTCTTTTAGATCTATATCATCTTAAGGCATACTTACAAGGTAAGTACTACCAGTGAAGAAAGCATTTTTATTTTTATTTTTATTTTTTATTTTTTTGGGGGGGGGACATATTTTTCAGCCAGTTCACAACTTAAGCATTAAATTATGATCTATGTCTGTAAGTTTCAGTGGCAAGCCGTAAGCACATAGGTACAAAATTCAGGCTAATTTTTTAATAATTTCTAAATTCATTTTTGATGGTCTCACTCACGAGCCCAAATTTTTTTTCAGTCCGTTGAGGTTTTCCAGTTTTAAATGAAGGGTATGGATAGGAGAAAAGCCAAAAAAAATTGAAAGATACAAAATGTGAATAAATTACATCCAGGGAGCACTAACGTTAACAACATATTCTACGCGTGTAATAAAACTAAATTAAAAATTGTTGTGGTCTATAGCCCTGACTTGATTGATAAAGCATTGAATTAACTGATAAATTTTTGCTTTGTAGCTCAAAAACTGACAAAAACACTGACAAAAGTGTTCATCAATAAAAGCGAGTGCAGTATCCCACTTCAATTTTAGTTCCCAAACCGGCCTCACCTGGAAGACTTTCCTTGCCTTGTGAGAAGTTCAAAGCATTGCACAATGCAATTGTAATGCATCTGCTTCCGACTCGTTCATATTATCATGATGACATAACGTCATGCCATTAGCTTTACTGCCCAGCAATAGAAGTGACAATTTTTTTTAATGCCTTCAACATATTCAGGTTCGGTGTAAAAAAAATACTTTTAATCCTTTGTACTTTCCTGTAAGCATAATGAAGAATACTTACAATATTTTTAAAGGAACAATTAAGTGATGGCAGCGTCTTCAATATGCTAAATTCCATAGCTGATATGATTTGCCAAAATATAGAGCAGGATATGAAGTTTAAAAAAATTGTTTCTTGTCTGCATCCAAAGACGTAAGTACTTTTTTAAACTTACATTTCGCAACCTACCAATTTACAATAGGTTATGTATATACTTTGGATGGAAACAGCCATTTCGAATTCCGATGAGTAAAAGAAATGCGAAAGGAAGCTTTCGGTAATCAATGGAAGGAGTTGTGATTGCGATTGTGACAAAGTTCGAGTTAGGGTATTCAATGCATATACATATCTTTTTTACATGATTTGTGATATGATATGATATTTCATCAGATAACGGCAGCTCCCATACTCTCACGCTCACGGCTCACGTACAAATGCGATTTAAGCTCACTCACAATCAGAGTGAGAGATTACGATTCATGTCTTCTGAGAAAACAGAAAAATGATTTTGCTAACTTGATCGAATTACCTAAGCACTTATGCATATGTATTTCATGCATTTGTTGAACAGACTAATTTCATATAATCCGGCTTTAATGGAAGAAAGTCGGTTAAAATATTAATGCAATATCACTTTAATAATTAATTAATTAAACATAGCATGACTCAGATTTTGGCATTTTCAACAATCCTTCATTCGACGCAAAATCAATTGAGTAATTTTAGTTTTTATTAAATTGTGAGTGGTGAGTGGACTGGATGTCTTGCTTTGCCTTGGAAAGAATTCCGTACTCAAAAAAAATTGTCGGGAACCACCAAGATTCTCTATTTAATCTTCCCCAATTTTGAGGATTCGACTGTTTTATTAAATGTTTTATATTGGGAATTGGGACCCTCGTTTCATTTTAAACATTATTTTTTGTGAGTATTCCACTAAAAGGATTAACACAAAATGTATGTGCCCATGTCCACCTATTTATTTGTAACACTATATGTATATTTTAGACAAACATGACATTTTTACCAACGGTTACTCACTAACTGTTACCATTTAATAAAGCTCTGTACAGTCTGACAAGTACGGATGAGCAGGAATTGATGTCCAACGATTTTATGTTTCACAATGTTTTTTTCCTCCTTTTTTTAATGCATGCAAAAATATAATCCAAAAGATTTCGTTTCATGCAAAATGCACTGGACATCATTTTGCTCTCACGAATTTTTTCCATGACTACAATCATATTCATATGATTTCAACCAAACTTTGGCAAAAGACGAAGATGAAATGAGGCCCCACATCTCGTAAAACTCTCAGACACAACCACAATTGCAATTGCCGACACTGAAGTTTTACGATTTCTTTTAATTACTTAATTAATGACATCAGTTTAAGTGGATGAAATCCAACTGGTCAATTTTCAATTTATGTTAAGCATTTTCTGAATTGTGCAGTCAAGAATGATGTGAATTCAGAATAGGTAGGTACATGAACCCTTTTTAGGTTAATGCTTTTTTCACTTAAATAATTAAAATTTTAATTGCAGATGCTCCCAAACAATTTTTTTTGATGATGAGTGTAAGCTTTGCAAAATCAAAAATTATTTGTCCAGTGCTCCTCTTTCAAGACAAGTTGTTCAAGATGAAGCTCCACTTAATATTCGGTTCATTTGCATTAGTTTTTATTTCTGAAATCTTCACTGTTTCCAGTCGGGAACTTGCACCCCCTTTTTTCCAGCTTACGGAATTCGCAAAAATAAGAGCCACTTCAACATGTGGAGATCAAGGGCCAGAGATGTATTGTGACTCAATCAAGGTGAAAAATCCACTCACGACCACAACCAAAACCAAATTCACTTTTCCCCAATCACATTAATTTACCAAAATTCTATTTACAATTATTTCAGTGTGATATCTGTGACAAAGACTACGAGCCGAATTATCATCCCCCGCAATACGCTATCGACACCCCAACAGCAAAAACCGGTTGGCTCAGCCCTCCCCTGTCTAGGGGAGAGGAGTACGAACAAGTGAATGTGACCATAGACTTTTCCCAGGAATATGAAGTGAGCTACATGCTCATCACATTTGGGAGAACACCAAAACCAGCCGTGTGGGCTCTGGAAAGATCGAATGACTTTGGGGTGAATTGGAAACCTTGGCAGTACTTTGCAAGATCAAAAAGAGAATGTAAGGAATACTTCACCAAGACTGAATTCAAAATAAGGAAAGATGATTCCGTAATTTGTGATGCAAAATATTTTGCACCCAGAAAAAATGATGAGGTAAGTGAAACCAGACGATCATAAATAAATCTAAATTGTGTTCCAAAAAATTCATTTTTTTCATGGGTCCTTTCAAGGTTTTTATTTCCTTGATGGAAGGACGACCATCGTGGTCCAAAGTTGATCAGCCCGAGTCCCGACAATACTTGGATTGGATAAGGGCAACGAACATCAGACTTCGACTACTCCGTCTTTACAAAAGCGATGATGGGATTGTGGAGGAGGATGATTTACATGTAAATAAATTCCTGAAGAAAATTAAAATATTTAGTTTACGAAAGTTTAATGATCCACTCGTTCTCTTTTTGTAGAACTATTAATTATCACCGGACGCTGATACTGCAGCCCATGCACCCGTAAATAAACGGATGATCTGTAAATGTGGAAATAATACTTGCGGGGATCAATGTAGTCGATGTTGTCCAGGATTTCAAGCTGTTCCGTGGAGACCATCGAGGCGAATGAACAATTTTGTGTGCCAACAAAATGTGTAAATTCATATTTTATTTATTTATTTTATGGAAATATCAAAATAAATGTAGAGCAACACAAAAAAAATGATGCATGTGCATATTAATCCAGTTTCTTCTGGCGGTCAGTCAGGTCAAGTCTAAACCAGAAATGAACATTGTGTCTTTATCGTCAAGCATGAAGTTCGATGATATCATCACCATGCCTTTTGCACATGCATTGCATTACATTCTCTCTTTTTTGCATTTGCACTAGTTCAGTTCTTCATCTTTTTCGTTCACTTTTTTGGATATGACTGCCGACTGAATGGAACTCATTAAAAGTCGACATTGCCTAATTGTAAGTTACGTTGCTCATAATCATAATCGTACTCAAAAACACTGTTGAGTTGAGGAAAATGATGTGTGGGTATTCAGATATTACAAAATATTTTGATGGTTCGAATACCTCTTACAAAATTAATGTTTCTTTTTGCATTTGCATTTCATACAGAAAAAATGAGACTGCTTCAACAAGTCATATATACATAAGTACATATATAGATACGTAGCTGGAAAAAAGAATCCGAAGGTTAGAAATTGTCATTTAATCTTTAAATAAATTAAACCTACAGCCAAAATAATTTCCACACGCACTTTAAACAAATTCCTAAAGAATGCAATAGTATTCATGTTAACGTTCCATTCAAGTCAACTAAAATTTCATCAAAAATTATCTCATGGACATATGGATGGACGGACGGACGGACGAAAACGCCAAAGTCAATTGACCTGTTCAGTATTTCATTTTGACTCTTTTAGTAAATGTAGTGGATGATTTTTTTGCTAATGTCTAAAAACGACGAACTCTGACATCAGCAAATTTTTTTTTTTCAAAAAAATGCATAATAATCAAAATCCGGAAAAATTCAGCTTATATCATAAGCCAAGCTTTTGCAATTCCAAACTTATTACAGGACAAAGACGTAAAATAAATTGAATAATAATCATCAAATCAGAATCTAGTTTCATTCTATGCTTCAAGTGAGTTAGTCATCCACTCATCCTGTTACAAAATCATTTTTTTAAAATGGCGAAAATTTACATCTTAATTGCCACACTACTCGCTTCAATACTACCTGCATCCGAAGGGAAAGTATTGAAACCCTTATACTTTAATATAGCCGAAGTGGCAAAAATCACGTCCACAGCAACATGCGGGGAACAAGGGCCGGAGACTTACTGCAGATTTACCGGACCGTCGTCCAAGTTTCGGGACTGTAATGTGTGTGATTCCGGCGACCCAAATTCCATTCATCCCGCTCATCCTATTGAATACGCTATTGATGGAACTGAAAGATATTGGTTGAGTCCTACATTAAAAACGGGAGATAAATTCGAGAAGGTCAATATTACAATGGACTTTGGTCGAGAGTATGAAGTTGCATATGTCTTCATGACAATGGGAATCGCACCCAGACCTGCTGTATGGGCGTTGGAAAGGTCAACGGATTTTGGGGTAACATGGACACCGTGGCAGTTTTTTGCTCGAAATGAAAGGTAATTTAATTCAATTTTATAAATGTGAAGTATACATGCTTAGTAGCGGTCCATACGGAATGTCCGTTAAAATCCTATTGTTCCCCTCTGGCCGTTATAAGTTATTACTGATGAGCATGTCTAGCAAAGATTTACTGAATCACATTTTTATTTTCTGAACTGAAGGGAATGCAAACACTTCTTTGGGGATGTGGAGATGAACATTACGAAACTAGACTCGGTGATTTGTGAAACACGCTTTTCTCAATCTGCCCCTTGGGAACTCGGGTGAGGTGCGTACAATTTTATTTTGATATCACATTTTTTTGGAAAAATGAAATCTGCGATTATCAGATCAATTTACGAAAATCTAGCAAAGTAATTCTATTTAAAAAATATGTATATTTAGATTGTGGTCTCCCTCCTGAATTATCGTCCTCTCAATTATCCCGACCACCTGTCCTGGGCAAGAGCAACAAACATTCGCTTGAGGTTTTTGAAGATGGCAGAACTCAAAGGATCTCCAGTTGATAACCAAGTGAGCATTTAAATTTTAAAATTTAATTTACTTAAAATTCTCGCATGTTCATCTTGTTTCCCAATTTACTGATTTCGATCAATTTTTTTATCATGTGTAGAGACGCTACTACTCTATCAAGGACATCAGTATTGGCGGATCCTGTATTTGCAATGGACATGCGGACACTTGTGAGGCTCTTCCAACTTCTTTTGATGATGATATAAAGCCGAAGAGACTTGCTTGCAGGTGTGAAAATAACACATGCGGGGAAAGCTGCGAAAAATGTTGTCCTGGATTCAGAGCTGTGCCATGGAAACAAGGTAGCGTGGCTGAAAGCTTCCAATGCGAACCTCAACTTTAAATTTCTTGACCCTTTTAAATGTATCCTGTTTTGTTAATTGTTAAAAATCGTTAATTTACAATAATTAAGTTGGAATTCTTTCAGGTAGTTTTTGTAAGCCAATGTTTTGTAAAATGAAATAATAGGAAAAAATGCATAAAATACATTAAAGAAAATTTAATCCTTTTTCTAATGAGAACGAATGACAATTAAATGAAGTGCTTAATTAACCTAAAAGAATATCTCAGCTTTTTTGCATCTCTTTTTATGTAATTACAATTACAATACTTCTCCAGAAATGGCGTTGCAAAGTCTGACTTTTTAAGGACCAAATTAATCAAACATTTTTTTGTTTTCATTAAATTCAAATTCGCTTTACATCCCAACCCATTCAGGCGTAGATATTACCCGGGATAAATGTTAAATTCAAAATGGGCCATTTTGCCCACCCGTTAATTCCCATTTTTACCCATAGCTACCGGTTATTATCACCAGATTCAAATAGGAATTGGAATTAAGAACGAAGGAATTCCCAATCCGTTCTAATGTTTAAGGTGCGTCACAAAAATATGAGGGCAAGACAAAGTGTAGAATAACAAGATTTTAGAGTATACGATTTGCTGAATTTTGATAGGTAACTAGTTTGTCGATGAAGTCACTCCATTATTACATCATTTCTGGATCAAGCCAAGAATTATCGATACACAAATGCCAGGTTTTTGGAAATCTAATGTTGCAAAAATATGAGGGCAATTTGCATGCATCATTTAAAGTCAGACAATTTTTTAACATCTGGAGCTGTGTGAATCCCAAATTAGTTATACCTTATTTTGTGGAGTTTCAGTGATCATTATTAATAATTTACAATAATATTGCGACTAGCTTTGATCGTGAGTTGGCGCCAGATGCACAAAATCGCATCAAAACTCCAATATTCAGAACTTTTCTTCAAGCCATGCCGTTTAGGCCAAAAAATTTTTATGTCCCACGTTGCCCCGTGTGTAAACCACTAGAATTACCTGAGATAAGTCAGTAAAATAGGAATAAACACAGTTTTTTTCAGCAACATATATTTTTGTTTGAGAGTGGATGAATGAGTCGCTCCATCATCCTCTTGAAAACTCGAGTTGAGCATCAAATACTCCCACAGTGATGGTAAAAATGACTTTATAGCACATCCCAATAACTGACTAAATCTAAAAAAACATCGGGTTTAACGGAAATAGTTACCAATTGAAGCCACGTCTTTTCTAAAACAAAACCGTATTCCAGCACAAATTCATGAATGCTTTAAATGTCTATGTACCAATGATAACTTTTAATTTTCTTGACAAATCATGATAAATACAAACAAAAGATCCAGTTTTTGCTTTGGTTGGACTTTTTAAAATAATTTTTGTTGATCGTTAAAGCGTACAAAAATCCCACGGACGTTCTAAGATTTTCTCATTTTTGCTTTATCTGACACGACATTATTTTATTTAAGGACTACGAACAGTCCAGCAAATTCTTGGTATTCCACGGTAAAAAACAAGCGAAACACGCATTTAAATTAATAGAATATTAGAATTTGCGGAGAAACGACGAAAAACTGACGATGGAGATACCTAAGTTCGTAATTAGGACCCACTGTCTCCATCAGAAAATCCCAGAATAACTGTCAGGATCGTGATGAATTGAAAATTTTTCGGTTTTTACCTACTTAGTTTTACTGTAGATTCTTCAGGGACCAAGCAACAAGAATTTTACTGAACGTGATTCGCCCCAATAGTATTGTTTCCTTGGAAAAATGAATTGCATCAACTCGGCTGGATCTACTTGTGTATAGCGTGCCACTAACACTTTCATCAACACTAATAATGCCATTTTTCGAAGGCTTTACTTCAGTTTAAAAAATGTACGCAGTTTTTGGAATCACGGAAATCAAGCAAATCGATAAGAACTAAAGCTAGATTTGTGAAATGCATTTTGCCCTCATATTTATGAAACATTAAAAATTCTTATAATTCGTATATTTTAAAAAATACCGGTCATATCAAATCGAGCTCTTTACACAAGAAAGCCTGTACTGAAAGGTGTACAATGAAAGAAAAATCCCAACGTAACTCCAATGAGAGTCTACGAAATTCGCGTATTTTGCTTGCCCTCATATTATTGTGACGGGGCTTAAGTGGATACTGAATCATTATATTTTCAGGTTACTGAATCATTATATTTCCAATCATGACTGTTCATCATATCAGAATATAATGCATGAAATGGTAAGCATTTCCAGTATGAAAATGCACCGACCCGCCTATTTAGACATGAGGAGCATCGAACCTTAGTTGGAGAACTTTGAGAAATTCTATCTCACATCTTTCTTTACTCAGCAAATTCTTTCGCATTTTTTTTCGTACCAACATTATGTGGCCATTTACTCTACGTTACACTCGAGTAAGATTTACTTCCCTTCCAAGTAGTAATAGTACATACGGTGCATAATAAGTCACACAGGATATTGTTATACGCCTACCTAAAAAAATGCGAGAAACGTTTTTGATGCGACAAAGACGATCTGAAACATCTATAACAAATAAGTGCATCGTCGTTAGATAAGAATCTACACAAGTAAAATAATTTTCTCATTTCCTAAAATCCATTCGTTCAAACTTGTGTGCGTTTAATTACACTCCTGATATAGTTTTGCAAATAAAGTAAATTGATATCGGACGTACTTAATTTGATCCAACTTCCTTCATCCTCTTCCAAAAATGTAAGTAAAAATCATATTTTAAAACACATATCGCAATTTTCCTTAAAAGTGGAGAATTCCTGAATTTTTCAGAGTTCAAATTATAACAGTACATACCTGTTCGAAATTTAAAAAATTAATTGCTCGATAATAAGAGTAAAAATTACAGGTATCCATCATATTCCAAACCAAAATTTAATTAAAGCAAGTATGACTCTCGAAAAGTGGATTATTGCAATTTTTTGGTGGAACTCTAGTTTCGTGTTTTGCCTTTTAGTAAATGTGCATTTAATAATTAAAAAAGATTGTCGTTTGTAAAAATACGAGACGTAATTAAAAAATTGGAGAAAACAAATCTAAACTGGCTATCACAAAAATACGTATTTTGTATTGTAGTTGTGTGTGAGTGAAGAATTGAAAAATTCCATTTTTCTTGTCTAAAAAAATTGAAAATGTCTTCGTGCCAAAGCCAAAAACAACTTGAATTACTCGAACGTATAATTTTAACGTGCGTACTTTAAAGTTGAAGGAATGTGTTCCACTTATTTATATTACCCATTTGGAGTTTTGAGAAAGACAGAATTATTTACAATTAAAAATTTATATAAGTATATTGAACCCTGTAACGTATTTAACTGAAGTACTTTGAACAAAATCTGCGCATTTCTATTGTCATGATTCATGATTTTTGCTCTTACAGGCCGCATCCAAATGTCCTATATCATTATACGGACAATGCTGGTTTCCAAGCCATTCTCCAGTCGGGGTACATCCGAAAATCTTCGGGTAACTACGGGCCCGGAGTGTACTTGACGTCTCTACACCCTTCCACAAAAACAATGCAAATCATGTTCAACAACTGGGACAGCACCAATCCCAGCTTGCGCCGCCACGCCGTGGGAAAAACCGCATATTGCTTTGCAATACCCATCAGGACAATCTCGGATGTGACGCAAGTTGAGACAAGTAGGGATATTTGGCTGTATCCTGGGGACTTGTATCTGGATGGAAAGAATGTCGAGGTTTTCAGCAGGAATTGAAAGTGAAAACATATTTAAAGCTACTTATTTTTCATTCTTAGCCATTTTGTCTATTCGTAAGCATGAAACGCCAATTTTGTATTTGCCCTGATTTTCATTCATTCATTTGAATTGTGATTACTAATTTTCTGACTATATTGAATTTACTTCTTACTCGTTTTTCTTCTCACATTCGCGCAGCATTTATTTCCGAAATTCCATTTTGATGTTAAAATTATTTTTTGTGATTTAATAAATAATTCCTTTCTCCATTCCCCATAATACGTACCCTTCAAAATATTTTTTTATCTCACAATCAATGAAACTGTCAATTCAGCTTAAAACGAACATGTTTATTTATTACACGTATCAACTTGTTTTAGTACACAACTAAATGGTTCAATTATACATAGTAGCACACAAGCATTTATTTCGATATCCAACGCACTCATTTCGCTTGTCAATATGCTTATGTAACAGTATGTGTATGCTATCAAAATGCGTTACCTTTTTCCTGAAAGCTATCAAATACATTTTAAAGGCATTTTGGATCCCAGGTTTTGGTGATTGCCATCATCATCATCATATCTTGTGCACATGCATTTCATCTGCATCCACAGTTTATTTTGCTTTTGCAGTTTTGCACTTGTCCAGTTTGCCATCTTTTTCATTCATTTTTTAAGATATGACTGGAACTAATATAATGCATTTAATAGTACTCATGTTACAAATTCTATTCAAGTCAACAAATTTCTTTTAAAAAATTCTCATTGACATATGGACAAACGGACAAAAATGTCTACCAATTAACTCTAGTCATTCAAAAAAAAAAAAAAAACACTTTGACTTTTGCCGTAAATAAAGTAGCTGAATTTTTTTCCAAATGTCTAAACAGAGCAAACTCTGACATCAACATCAGCAAACTTTTTTTTTTTTTGAAAAAGTGCAGAATAAACAAAATCAAGAAAAGTTAAGTTTATCGCAAAGGTGAAGCTTATCTACAAATTCAACGGAATAATCCCCACCCACCACCTTAGTTTCACCTCGTGCTCCAAGAGAGCTTGTCATCCGCTCATCGTATCACAAATTCACTTTTTAAAAAATGGCAAAAATTGACTTAATATTTTCCATACTTCTCGCTTCAATAGTAACCGCAACCACAACCGCATCCGAAGAAGGGGTACTACAGCAACCTGCGGTTCAATACTTTACTGTAGCCGATTTGTTAAAAAACGCCTCCACAACAACACCAAAACCAACATGCGAGGAACAAGGGCCCGAAACATCTCCATTCAAATGTCGGGGCTGTAATGTGTGTAATTCCAGCAACCAAAATTCCAATCACCGCGCTCTTCTTATTATAAACGCTATTGATGGAACGGAAATATTATGGTTGAGTCCCTCATTTAAAACGGGAAACAAATTCCAGGCCAATATTACAATGGACTTTGATCGGGAGTATGAAGTTGACAATGTCTTCATCACAATGGAAATCACTCCTAGACCTGCTGCATGGGTGTTAGAAAGGTCAAAGGATTTTGGGGTAACATGGACACCATGGCAGTACTTTGCTCGAAATGAAAGGTAATGATTGGTGGGTGGGCAGTATCCGTTAAAATCTGGCCCCTGTCCGTTATGATATGACTGATGTTGAGCATGTCTGGGGACAAAAAAATTACTGAACTACTTTTTTATTTTTTTCCGCACTGAAACTGATTGTGAAGCGAATGCAAACGGTTCTTTGGTGATGTGGAAATGAACATTACGAAATTAGACTCGGTGATTTGTGAAACAAGCTTTGCTCCTTCGGATTCGGCCGAGGTGCGTTGCGAAACATCTTATTACGGCACCACAATTTTAAGAAAAAATTTATTATTTATCTTATCAAATTACGAAAATCTAAACAAATAGTTTTGTTTAAACTTTTTTTAGATTATGGTTTCCCTCCTGAATAATCGCCCACTCGTTAATCCCGACTCCTTGGAGTGGGCGAAAGCAACCAATATTCGCCTCAGATTTTTTAAGATGCCAGAACCAGAACTCAAAGGATCTCCTGTTAAAAAACAAGTGAGCATAAAAAATATGCGCATGCGCTTTTCTTCCCGATTTACTTAGATGTTTCCATAAGGAAATGTTTATCATGTGTTTGTAGGCACGCTACTATCCATCGTTGGCGGATCTTGTATCTGCAATGCGCATGCCAATATTTGTAAACCTCTCCACACTTCTTTTGATGATAATTTGAATTTGAAGCCGAATAAACTTCTTTTGAGTGTGAAAATAAAGCATATGGTGAAAGCTGTGAACTCGTTCTTAAATATACGTCATTTATAAAAAAAATATTTTTTCATTAACGTTTTACTCATTAAACCTTGTTTTTACTTTTTACCTGCCTTCTTCTTCGTTTTTACACACCCAAATCGTTTTTACCCACAAACCACTTCCCTGGACATGATCCCTACTCGAAATCTCAATTGAGAATCGCTGAATCAAAATTTTCAAAAAATGATGTGAAATAGTGAGCGTGCGTGCACACATTTCCAGTTTGAAAATGTGATCCATCCGGAGTGGAATTTGCATCAATGCACTTTTGAGATTGGAGGAGCCTATGTGGCATGGCATTCCCTCAACTGCGACTTTACATCACTCAAAACTTTCCCTTATTCCCTTGTCATTATTCGTTTGCTCATCGTCAGCATGGATATTGGGTGTATCTGGGAGACTTGCTCCTAAGTATATTGGAAGAATTCCAATGTCGAGGTTTTCAGCAGAAACTGAAAGTAAAAAACACATTTAAAACTATTAATTTTTCATTCTTATGATTAGCCAAAAATGTGCGAACATGAATTGCCGTTCAGTTCGCCTAAATTTTAATTATTCATCTTATTGATTACTAAATACGGTAACATCAAATTTATTCTGTTATTTCGGTTATATATTTAAAAATGAACTTTCCAGTAAAATATAGAGGATTTAACATGTTTGGTACATGAATAAGTGGTTCAATTAGCACAAGCATTTTTTTCCATGTCCATCGTACTCATATTACTGACCTTATAAAAACAGATATTACTCTTTCTTTGCATTCATTCACATAAATGTCGTGTCTCAATTGAAATAATACATGATGTTAATGTAGTTTCATATGCTCATCTGATAAAATGTCAACAGGACAAGACCGTCACTCCTTCATCTGAAAGATAATCCAATCCAGCTCATCCAAAAGCTTATCCAAGAAAAGAAGTTGATCGTATTAAAAATAATATTTAGTCTTGTTATTACGCACCTACTTGATCTGTCTCATTGAGTAATTAATTTTACAGTGGGTGTGCTTCTAATGACGAAAGTTACTGTCCCGTTTGGCGAGGTCGGATTATTGGTTCCGCTGGCAAAAAGAACGCATGGGAGGACACATATTATGAAACTCATTATTCTCATTCAAATGTCGCATTTCTACACTCATTTAGTTACATGAAT
>JAHZMX010004992.1:0-11582 GCA_027743895.1 Seira musarum
CTCCTCTTGAACTGAAAATCAACATTCAGTTGGTTCCATTTCCGGATTTCTTCAGTTTCATCCGCAAGTCGAAATGAATCTGCGAGGATGCTTTCAACACGCTGACGCTGAATCTGAGATGATTTGTGAGCAAGGGAATTCGTTTTAGACCATTCATGCTCGGAAAAGCGTCCAGGATAAGTGAATTGATTCGGACGTTTCCCATAATAAACCAATCTACCCTTTTCAAATGACATTATTGACAATTTGATTGAATTGTTTTATAAAAATGAGACTCATGGAAAACCTTGAACAATACAGAAGGAAAATGCCAAATAAGAGCATGGATGGCTAGAAAGATATCAAGTGAAAATGATGCACTGTAAATGATCCAACAGAGGAGACTGTTTGGTCAATACCAATTTTATTTGGTTCGATTTCACAGAAAAGGGACTCGATGAAATCATTTAATACGACAAACAAGGATAACATAACATCATGCATAAATCATGATGGCTCATTTGAAAGAATTTTTGTAGTTTTAGTTAAGAAGTAGACAGCAGCCACCAACCCAGCATTTAGCTTTTGTCTCCATTCTCCATCAAGCGTGTTCGGATGGATCCTGTCATTTCCTCCATGGGAATATCGTCAAAGTATGCATAGGAATGAACTTCAAAGTGCAAAATGCATCAAATCTGATTTTCAAATAAATAGTTTGAAATGAATTCCTACATAATGCCTTCTTCAGTGGACAATGGGTAACAGGCAAATCTGTAAAAAGGAAAGTCTAAAAGGCCATATCGAAAAGCAGAAAAGGTTATTAATTTGGGTTCTTGGTGGTCCCTGTAGTGGGAAAACCACACAATGCAGGCATTTATGCAAGCAGTTCCAACTGGCTCACATTTGTCCAGAAGCTATAATCCGGGACTGTATTGACGAAGTTAATATGAAACTCCCAGACGCTCGCCTAGAGCGTTTACACCAGCACCGTATCCGACTCTATAACGCCATCAAAGTCCACGAGAGAATTAGTCAAGAAGAGCGAGAATTCCTGGGGGATCTACAGCATCATGAGTCAATAAACCAATTATTTTGCTCTCGACGCCTTTCAGAATCAGAGAATGAGGATGATGACGATGACGAGATCGGTGAGATTGGCTCCAAGCTTGTGAAGAAATTACGAAGATGCATTCGTGAGGGGAAGCCAATTGATGCTACAATTATCACTGCACTCATGACTGATGTGATGGAGTCTTGCTTGAGGACCTGCAATGGCTTTGTAATCGATGGCTATCCACGTGACCTTCATCAGAGCGCAATTTTCATCTCTAAAATCGGCGAGCCTCATCTCGTCTTTAATTTCTTTTGTCCAGAGGAAGTGATGAGGGAGCGATTGGTTAAAAGAGCACAACTTTCTCAAAGACTTGATGAAAACGACTTTACGATCCCATTTAAATTTGCAAGATTTAAAAAATCTACCACACCAGTGATTGAGCAACGAAGACAGGAAATGGAAGATGGTGTAAAGTTTCTCACAGTTCTGGCAGATCGGTCGGAGGACAGCATTGAGTATCGATTGAAAGATGATGTCCGAAGAATCTTTGGCCAAACTTTCAAGTTTAAACGGCCCAAGGAGGGTAAAAAGGATAAGGATAAGAAAGAGGAAAACGAAACCTCTCCGGGGCAAACTGAGGAAAAGAGCAGCAAGACTACGAATACTTCTTCATCAACAAAACAAACTCAAGAGAAGGCAAAAGTGAATTAATGAAACATTTTTTGCTTGTCTTCAAATTGTTTCTTTTCAGTGGGAGGAAATGGAAGATGGTGTAAAGTTTCTCACAGTTCTGGCAGATCGGTCGGAGGACAGCATTGAGTATCGATTGAAAGATGATGTCCGAAGAATCTTCGGCCAAACTTTCAAGTTTAAACGGCCCAAGGAGGGTAAAAAGGATAAGGATAAGAAAGAACAAGACGAAACCTCTCCGGGGCAAACTGAGGAAAAGAGCAGCAAGACCACTAATACTTCTTCATCAACAAAACAAACTCAAGAGAAGGCAAAAGTGAATTAATGAAACATTTTTTGCTTGTCTTCAAATTGTTTCTTTTCAGTGGGCAGATTTACGCCGAAGATTGATAAAAAAAAAATGAAGTAATTCAATTTCAACCCCTTTACCACCAACTGCTTCATTGCTCATGAAAGTGTCGTCTTCATGCGTTGGTGGTCTTTTTACATTGGGCGTCACCTCATTCATCTTCATACTGACAATAGATTTATCTTGACCATCTTCACATTCCTTTCATTAGCATATTTTTTTGCGCTGTAAGCTGTATTGGCATGTGTAAGTTGTTGTAATATTGCCTTATTGACCATCTTCGACAAGAAGCATGGTTATATAATAATGGTCATCTAAATCGCAATTGAAATGTTTCTTCAACGACATGACTTCATGGAATGGCACAACCTGAAATATGGCATACCTACTTACACATTTGGGATTGCGGGGCGGGGCGGGCAAAGGAAATAGTTCTATGTGGGTGAAATGGTTTTGGCAAATTCCTAAATTATCGACAAACCTAGTCTTGGTGATATCGCAAATCTTTGAGAAACATCATTATAGTTGAAACTTTTTGGTGAGAAAGTTTAAAAAGGAAGGCAAGGCAAAGTATTATATGATACGTCGCTTTGATTTATTGCAAATGATTGTCCCAGTCATGGGAAGGCACGTATTTTTATCGAGAATCAAATCAAAAGGATGACATTAACAAAAAATTAATAATACATTACTAACATTAGGGAGAAAATATAAATCAAAAGTCTTTCACACTTTTAAAATTTAACTGACGTTGCTCAATTTATCAACTAAAATTGTCTACGAAAATAAAAAGATCGACCCTAAAAATTCTTAAAAGGTCCCTTAGTGAAACGAACCCTAAATCAGGTCATTTGTAAGTTCGATTAAATTGCAGTACTTAATTAACTTAATGTAAAAAAATCATTGATACTGTGCGTAAGTATGCAGATGAAAAATATTAAATGAGAAATTAAAATCTTCAATTTGAGCAAAAAAGGAATGACTTGATACACTAATTTTATACTTATGTGGTAGGGACCACAGAAAAATATGAACAATGCCAAAATATGACCAAAACACTAGGTTATGTACACAAGACAAGAACAATTTTTATGATGATGATGATTCCCAAAATGGGTATCGCGAAACAAAAAAAAATGGAAACTCATCATTCGGCCTTGGCATTGAGGATTGAAGACATCTTGTCTTGAAAGCTTTTATAGCGTTTCAGATTACACATTAATTCTTCTCGCAAGACTTGAGTTGAGAGTAGCACTGCATTGCCGTAAGTTATTGATGAAGAACGGTGATAATGAAAGTGGACTGGGGATGATGATTATATGGCAATAATCAAAGGGAGGAGGTTATAGGAGTTGCCTTGCGTGTACATACGTGCTTATGTTGATGAATTCGCGAAAAAAATGATGTTGGTTGACGGTTCCTTTTTTTGCAAAAGCCATTATTT
Source organism: Seira musarum (assembly GCA_027743895.1). Classification (NCBI taxonomy): domain Eukaryota; kingdom Metazoa; phylum Arthropoda; class Collembola; order Entomobryomorpha; family Entomobryidae; genus Seira; species Seira musarum. Next base: position 3,517 of record JAHZMX010004992.1, read on the forward strand.
TGATTCGTTATGTTTTATGGTATTATTGTATGAACTTAAAAGAAGGATCGAGATGATGATAAATACATGAATAATGTATATGGGGATATGATATGGTAAGCCAAGGAAAGGAGGATCAGATTAGATTTTCTTTTTTCAGATATGCTTGTCTATGCAATTTGGTTTGTTTAACCGGATTTGGGTAACTAAAAATGGAAAAAGTTATATGCTGGTCTGGTGGTGGTAGGTATATGTAATGTGACCATTGCAAAAAAAACGTTAGATTTTTTGGCTTGAAATACGAATGTAATTTTTTGCACGAGATTGTTATGTTCTGCATAATGTGATTCAAAGAGGTTAAAAATTGATTAGAGAGTTCAGTAGAAAACGGGAATCCGAAGTGTAAAGTTCAAATTCAGCAACCATCATAATACAATTCATACGCCGAGTAAAATGTCTAGTTTGCATTCGAGGCAGTTTTTGCAGGAAAATGGTGTTGTGAAACCAGGTAAACTCATATTAAAGTTGGAGGATTTTCAAGAGGTTTCGAACACAACTTGGGCTTAATCGCTTTACATTTGTTGTAGACATGCATGAAATCCATACTGGCCACGTTCCCAAGCCACAGTTTGCTACTGTCCGTGGACCTTTAGAAATGCAACGGCAACCGCAACGCGCTGTAAGTCAAGGAATTAAAATATTTCGACTTAAATATTGATTATGACAAATTATTTCTTTTTATTAGCATTTGCAAGACGTTGTATATGTAACTCCACGGAAGCACCAAGCGATTTTGTGGGAACCTCCAGTGATGAAATACACCCAACACTATTCGCGAATCGAAAATCGCTTCAACGATTTGAACAGAGAGTTGAGTGCAGAGCAGGAGGAAGATTAAACAAATGTTATTATTTTGCTTATTTTAGGTTGCAGTTGATTGCAATTGCAACGTTTTACTCGATATCAATCAAGCCAAACAAAGTGCCAAAAATTAATAAAAATCCTTTCAATTTGCTTCACTTATTTAAAAAACATAAAACGAAATATATCTTTTATTGCACTTTTAGGTGTGCCTGTCACCAATCATAAAATTTCGGTCTTAGTCCTTATCATTAAAAATTACTCAAGTCAAAGTCAAAGTAAATACTCTAGTTTTGTCGTGTGCAATGTATTTAAGAAAATATAAAATAAATGAAAGTTAAACCTCATTTTGACTAGCATGATATCCGCGTAATGTGGCCCACATCCCCAAAAAATTACAAATTAAGTCAAACTATTAAAACCTGTTCCATCACTAAACGTTTGAACATTTAAAGTTTCTCCAAAACCATCCATTTTGGCTGCTTGAAGAATGTCATAAGTAATTTCACCAGTGTTAGAAGTCGTAATCACAGGATCTAACTGCGCTGGTTGTAAATCAATTACAATTTGACCTTGACCCTCTTGTGAGTGACTTGATTCAGATTCAGGTTGCTCCTGGCTTGAAGTGCTCACATTGTTCTTTTGTTTTTTATTGTCCTTTTCATGAAGCTTTCGTATGTGGTTCATACAAGCACCTTTTTGCGCAAAAGCGGCCGAACAAACGTAATTTACCCAGTAAATACATAAGTAGTTTCTTGCTGAAATTTAAATTCCATCAAGGTTATAATACTTCCTCACCTTCCATTGCTCTTCGATAATTAAACCTCTTTGGACAATGGGGGCACCCATGCAAGGGCACTTCTTTGTGAATCACTTTATGCTTCTGGAGTTGGTAATGGGATGTCGTTGCAAATCCACAGACTTCGCAAATCACATTTCTCGGCCCGTGAATAGTTTTGTGTTTATTGCAATACGAAATATTTTTAAATTCCTTCCCACAAATATCACACGAATACAAATTCTCTTGATGATGTCTCCTCTCGTGGACTTTCAAGCTCCTCATATTCGAATACTCCCTATCTGGACAAATGCTACATCGAAATTTGGGCATGTTATGTTTACCCACTAGATGCCTTTCCAACTCAGGATGGGTGACAAACGATTCCGTGCAGTCGGGAACCGTACATGGATGCACTTTCTCTTTTGTGTGTCGTTCCTGAACGTGCATTCTATAAGCTGTAGAGGTGGAAAACGAGCGGGTACACTTTTCACAGTGGAACTTTTTCGTGTGAATATTTTTGTGGAGGTGCATGGCATAAGAGCTGTAAAAGGTTTCCTTGCAGCCTTCAAAATCACAGGGAACTACGAGCTCATTACGTCCATGTTCCTTGTGGAGATGTTGAGCGTATGCACTTTGACCGGCTACTTTTGGGATTGTGGCTTCACAAAATAGGCATTTTGGAGTGACTCCATGATGATATCTCAAATGACTTACAAAATCTGCAACTGTTCGACTTGCGTAATAGCAATATTCGCATTGGAACACGGGCCCGTCACCGTGGGTCTTTAGGTGTTTTGAATATTCTGCAGGTGACACTCGTTTTAGACAAACTTTGCATTTCCACTGATATTGACCCTCCTGGTGTTGGAGTTGATGAAGTTTGAAAAACTGAGCCCCACTGAACATCCGGTCTGCACAAATCTTTTCCTTGCATTCATAAACTTTCTCGTTTGTTTCATGAGATCTGTTCAAAATTAAAACATTATCAATAAATAAACACATTAATTTGAAGATAAGAATAAGTTATTTTTACCTGAGATGATGAATGAATGTGTACATTGAAGGTGCGCCAAAGTTGCAAATCTCACATTTGTAAATCCTTAAGCGTCTATCCTTATCGACAATAATTGCCATTCTTGTCGCATATTTATGTTGGGTGGAGTCTTTCTCTTGAGGTACTTCCGAAGACACTCTGCGTTTACGCCTACCTCTTTTCTTGAAGACTGTAAGATTCGGATTTTGAATATGCAAATTTTTAGCATCTTTGGTGTGTTTCTTCTTTGCTTCTCGAGTTCTTCTATTTCTTTTTCCTGAAGTAATAATTGTATCTTCTAAAATAGTAGTTGAGTCAAAATCTGGGTTGAGTTCATTCAGTTCTAAACTGAATGATTCCAGAGAACAAATCTCGTCCTCATCTTCCGCAACCTTCCCAGAAAATTCTGCCTTAACCAAACTCGAAATATCGACGAGAAAATCGGTTTCTTTTAATGGTTCAGTGGCAACAGCATCCCGACTATCCAAAATCTCACTTGCGTGCTTAATCTCTTGTTCAAAAACGGAAGACGAAGGAGGAACTAAATGGCATTTATTCAGGTACGGACACATGTCTTCATTACTTTCTTCAGATTTATTAAAAATTGTTGTATGAAACTCCAGCAACACCTCCAACCACTCCCGCTTCTTCTTTACTTTATGTCCATTTCCAAGTCCTTCCTGTTCCTGCAACCACGTTTCCAGTTTTTCCATTTCTTTCTTTTTAAAATCATCACTTCCATAAACGGAGCTTCCAATTATGAGACTTTGGATTGCTTTGATTGTCTTTCCAAGCTTTAGTTGGATCAATTCTAAACTTTTATGAAGTTTTACAAGCTCCGTCACTTTCTTTTCGCATTCAAGACACAAAGATTTCGAAAAATTATTGAACTCTTGTCCAGTTTCACTGTATTCTAATTTGAGAACTGCAAGCAACTTGTTGATTAGCTCAAGTTGTTTGTTAGTGCTATCTTTGGTGTCGGTACATGAATGAATTAGATACTTTGTGGCGATATAATATCTGTTTTTCTTATCACCGAGGTTCTTAATTACGGCCACATCCTCCTCAGTTTCAGGCGTTTGGGTCAATTCAGCCAAGCAAAGGAAACAGTATTCAAATGAAGATGTTGAAGGATTCTCTTGATTGACGATGGCGTTGTTTTCCATTTTTCCTGTGTAAAAGATGTGAAGTCTTAAAAAAATCTATGAATTAGAACTAATTAAGAATACGTGTATCCCTTTTAAATTGAATTTCCTTTACAGAAATTAAATAATTCTGATCTTGGTCTGAAAAGCAATCCATCGAGCTCACAGATGTACTAATTTGACAAGAGAAGTCAGCTCAGCTGCTATACTTCTACATTTCTGTATGTCTGACTCTAGAGATTTCAGGGAACATTTAATGTGTTCGTCCCAGATGAAGTAAGTATATGCAAAATGTGTAAAAAGCACAAAAACGAGCAAAACTGACTCAAATGTGTGGATTTGGACTGAATGATGCATATACCAGTTTGTGTATTGACATTTCTTCTTTTTTATGCTTTTGGGAGATTTACATTTTGCATCTCAACTAACCAAAAAATAATTAAATTTCTAAAATGCTGAACCGCGTTTCATTAAAGATTTCCAATGTTTTGAGGTCATAGTTCACAGACCTAGATTTTCCCAAATAATATTTTGTGAAGACGCATTTCTTTTAATATTGCGCAACAAAATGCATTGTTAAAAGCTTGTAATTTGCATTCAATAGAGAAGCATAAAGTTCCCTTGTGACGAATCATACTTGCTCTGACTTTTCATTAACTGTCGAGTCAGTTGGTTTAGTGCATTTACTCATTGAAAATTCACGCTTCATCATGCGTCCTAGTCCTACTAGACTAACTTGGCGTTTTGTTGGGGATTTCCTTTTCTCTCCTCCACTCCACTCCACTTCTCTTGAAGTCTTCACTTTATGATTGTACTTGTAAAGAAAAAGTGAAACGCTGATGCATGGCTGACATAAAATATTTTACGTCATTTTTACTGCTAATATCTAAAGAGAAGACAAAAGGTGCTTGGCACTGCATTGCAATGGCAATAGGAATATGAAGCAAAAAGGATTCATTTTTACCTTAAGTCTTTGTAGAAAATGTAAAGGAGCCGGATATGGACGAAAGATAAGACAAAGCGATCAGATCGATTTGCTATAAAACACAAGAGGAGCTACAAGAGACGTTGTCATTTACGAGCTTACTTTCGAAAAGCGACAATCAATAATAAATATACGTTTTCATCATGACAAAATCAAATTCAGTAAGTGTGGTGGTTGCAATTGCTATCACAATGGTGGTTTACCTGATTGTAAAAGTGGATTCAATTGCTGTAAATCAACGGGTAAGTACCAGAAACCTGAAGATTTTTTTCAATCCATCAGAAAAATAAAATAAAGACTTCTTTTATTTTTTAGCTAAATAGACCTACCAGATTTGTTCCATACGCCGAAGGAAATCAACAAGGTGTCCAAATCATTTCCAAAAATACCTGGAGGGAAATGGGGATGAAACCCATGCCAATCTCGTACTATCGGAAGAAGACCAATAAGAAAGTGGATACGCAGAAGTTTAGACAGTGCATTTTCTTCCAGCTTTGCGAAAAGTCAGAGTGCTTCCATTTTGGGAGATATGGCAAATGTCATTAGAATTTAAAGTATTTTTTAAAACAATTTCGGTGCAAATATGCCCTGAAAAAGTCAGTCCATTTCATAATGTTTTGATTTTAATTTGGAGTACGTTCCAATAAAATCATGATTATTTGCGACTATTTATCTACCTATGTGTATAAATCGTTATTGTTATTATTTGAATAAAAGATCTCTAGTGTTGTTGATTTACATCAAACTGAGCAAAAACATTGTTTTCTAGCCGCCTGTTGAGCAGATCTCGTATCAGATTTCAAACATTTCGTTCTTTAACTTCTAAATTTGCCGTTTGATGATAGAGGTCGGATATTGGACGAAACTTGCGTCTTTGCCAGCACAAGCGAACCCTCAAAAATATTATTTTTTGTTCGTTACAGCACAACAGATCTGATCACCTTATAAGAAACTTGTTTCATTTAGGGGTGGAGTAAGAAACCATCTTTTCTTGCATCAATGTCTACTACTTACTTTAATCTCATAACTATAACCCGTAGTAATATACTTTGATCACTTCAAGTTTGCTGTGGATCAATTGAAGTATTTTACTAGCAAACCTTACTGTCGTTACCGTTCAGATAAAATGACTCTTTCAATTAAGATATCGCACAGTTCTCCATTTCAAGTTCACCTTATTCCCTTGTCTGTTTTCAAAATGAAAATTGAAATATGATAATGAACATGGATAGATGGGCTGTCATTTGTTCGTTGTCTTCACTGCGGATGCATACCTATGCCCATAAATTAACGTCATAGTTCTAGCTCTGGTTTGAAATTCCGATGACACTTTAAACTCAACATTTCTTTCTTTCGATTTTAAAATGCTCATGAAAAGGGTTATTTGTTTTATGATACCAACTACTGTGCGCCCACTTCATCTTCCTCCTCTTGAAGAGGCTGTTACCATCTCCATTCAAATGGAAACTGATGTCGTGATTACTATACAACCACAACACTGCTAACTATACTTTCGAGATAAGTACGAAAGTTAGATGAGATGCTCATCTCCGATGAACTGATACTCCCTCTTATTTTCTATGGAGTAAAACAACTCAATTCCCTCCTCTGAAGTCATAATATCATCATTGTGCATATGTCTACGCACATTGAATCCGATCCAGTGAAATATGAGAAGAAAAGGGTCCGTCGTAATCTCGGACAAAGACAAAGTGCTTGTCACAATGATAAGCTTAAACGAAGATGTTGAATAATTTTTTTAAGAAAAATATTTCACTCTGTAAATCCTGCAGCATCCGTATCTATCAACTCCAATTGTTCACAGGAATGAGTGAAATCAGCGAAGCCTAAAAAAAGATGACGTTACTCCTCTGGTTCCCTGAGAATACGCATCTCTTTTTGGTGGCGATGAAGGTGACACCCTGTTTCTCGGTTTGAGATCATCCTTAGTTCTACAAAAAAATGAGTTGATGACAAGCGACAATGATGATATGATTATTTGTGTACAATACATATGATCGCATCGCTGTTATGCTCCACTAAAACTATCAGTTTCACCAAATCTCAAACTCATTCGTTTCAGTCGTGAAGGTGTCACGATTAAAAATGATCCGTGTGCATCCCAGATTTCCTCTTGAGATGATTTTCTTTTCCATGATACGTCAAGAGAAAAAGGAGTGGATGCAGAGATAGACCTTTTGATCATATTTCCTGTGATCTTGCAGAAGAAGCATCTGTACCTATAAGAAACGTAGTCAAGAAGAGTTGGTTCGGATTTTGTATCCCCTTGAGCCGGCTTATTTCCCATTCGGATAACATGACACAACAAGTCACCGTGTCATGTCAACTGTTGCTGGTTTGGTGGTGCTCTGCTCCAGTGTTTCTTCCTGTCATTTCAAAACTTTTCAAATATTTTGTGACTTTGACACGTCAGGAGGGGGTGGGAAAGCAAGGCGCTTTGGCAGTTAGCGTAACACCTACGCAAAAAATATATATACTTACTTCTCACTTTATTTATTAATTCATGATTCCCAAGTGAAATGAGTTGAGATGAAGAGATCAAACGAGATCATCATCATTGTCGTCCTTATGAATTAGAAAACATCTTGAATTCACTTTTACGAGATTGGATTGGATTGGACTTGAGACTTTTAGTGACACATGCGTGACATATGGCACCATCATCTCATCCCTCTCCCTCCACATCCACATCCAAATTTCTTGCTGTGAACGAAGAAAACTTTTCTTTTACGTTTGATTGCTCTTCACTTCATGGGATTACCCCTGAGTCGTGACATCAATGTCAGAGTCACACAACGAAAAATCGCGAGTAATACTGAACAACGTCATGATGAGATAAGACTATAATGGGGATGATATGGTTTTATCTCGATTTCTTCGAGGTGTTGACGTGATATATTTTATTCAATTCATTCGCCAAATAACTGGAATGAATACAATTTTTGAATATTTTTTATTGCGGTGGTGGTGTGGTGCCAGATGCAGGTTGACGATAAGTTCTCACTTGTTTGTAGTATTACTTAGTTCATTCCTCCATGTCACTGTCAACTCTGTAGTAGTAGGATCATGAGCCTCAGCCAACATTGATAGGGGTAAAGGTGGTGTCCACCTTCCTTCGACTCCAACTCATTCTGAGTTTTTTTAAAGTGTCAGTTTAATGGGAGTACACATTAAGCATCGCTTTAACTTCTTTTTTGTAGCGTTTTTATGTTCCCTTTTATTGCGCATATTTTCCCACTTTTTATTACAAACCAGGGACAT
>JAHZMX010004993.1:0-14882 GCA_027743895.1 Seira musarum
GGATGAAAAGACAACATTTAACCCTTTACTCAGCTACGTCCTTATCGCTGTTTTAACTGCACTAGTTTAAGTTATACTACAGCAAATATAATACTACTAAAGTAGATTATAGCTTTTTCTGTTTTGTAGGATTAATCAGTTTGTTCCTGACATGTTTGCTCTGTAAGAACGGAACGGTTAAAAATCTGCGGGCTTACATCTCTTTTTAGTATTTTCCAACATTGGGATTCTCCCTGGCTAAATGGACATGGTGGAACGGTTTCTGTTGTGTTTACATAACCAAAAGCAGCAGGTAAGAATTTATTCTGCCAAAGGAGAATATTTAATAGAAAGGAATCAAATCATCTTGAGTAAAACTAGGGCAGGCTTCCTTATTCGTTAATCGAGGTCAACCGTATTCAATTAAATCTTTTAGAAATGATAGAACCACTAAAAATAGCAATCAAAGTCTTTTCTGATGTCGGATAACAAAATAGATAATGCAATAAACTAACTTTCCGTTCAAATGTAGGAGAGTTTAGGAAGATGTAAGGGGAAATTCGATTTGATACAAAGCTAGGTGAATAAAGACGAAACCACTCTCTTGTTATGCATACGTCTTAAAAATGGGAGACGAAATTGTGAAAAAGATGGAATGTATCGGATATATCCCTACCGTTTGAGCTATCATGTTCTTCTCCCTCTCTCCCTTTGAAGTTGAACAAAACTATAGTTTATCAAAGAAAAATGCCCTGGAGAACCGTAAAAATGGAAAGTGAATGGAAGGGAGTAAAGAAACGGAGTAAAAGAGAATACATAATTTCTTTTAACGGGACTTTTTCAAGCCAAGACACAGTGATTGTAGTCAAAAAGTTCATTTTTTTCTCTCCAGGCCTTTTTGTATCATTTAAAAAATATATAATGCTAGTGCGGGTTTGGGTTGGGTTTTTAGTATTTGATAAAAAGGGAGCAAAGAAAATTCTAAGTTTCATGATGCCCCATACACATTTTTCTAAATTCATTTCCAAATAAATTGCTGTGGGGTTTTGATAACGTTGTTATCAAAAAACGTTAAAAAGAGTGAAATTAAGTATACTTGGAATGAGATAGATAATACATTAATATAAGTTCCAGCTTTTATTTTGTTTGATCACATTATTTAACCCAAACGCTTGGGTCAAGTACTGGGACTTTAGCAAACAGAAATGATCTTTTAACCAGAAAAAGTTAATGTTGTACTTTTCACTTCAGGACAAAGCGGACAATCTGAGGAGCTGTTTTTAAGTAGGTTGCCGTAAGTCGTAGCGGTTAGACTTAAAATCACGAGTACTTCGCATCAAGTTAGAAATGAAGTGGATGAAAGCATTTTCTAATTTTTAGGTTTAGGGTATCAGGATTGAAGAACCCCTACCATCCCTTCTCATGTGGCCGGTTGATTTTGTAGGAAGAAAGTTGCCCAATTTCATAGTTTTCTATGAAGAATAATGTCGAAATTTAAGGAGCAAATATTGCAATTAGAATATGTAAAAAGGGGAAATTGAGAATGCTGGTGGTGGCGGTCGTCGTCGTGGTGGTGGTTGGTTGTGTTGAGGGGTACATAGTGTGGCGATGAACAGCCATGAATCGTATAGGTTGGCTTGCACTTGTGTACGGAATGTATGTATCAAATGAATTCAGATTTAGGAACGTCGTAAGCAAAGCTTCAGGAAGAGCTGGGGGAAAATATAAAAATTGAGAACACTTTCTTTTCTCTGGTATCATGAGGGCAATTAGGTATTCTAATGAGCCTACTTCGTAACTGTAGAGTATAATTATCTCTTGAAAGCTTTACAGCTTCCATAAGAAAGACTTCAGTTGGAGAGAAGAGGGAACCCTGGGATGATGTTTTCAAGTGAAGACACGATATCAAAATTAAAATGTGCCCATGTGAAGAGATTACGACTAACATAATTCCAGAGTTTTGTGTGTACATCCCTTTTGTTCTTAAGTGGGTATAAGTGATCCAGCCTCATCATGACTTAAGACCCTCTCGAGAATAGAAAAACAGTTTTCCCTTTTCATTCATTCTTTCTTTTATCCTCAAGAATATGAAAAGCAGATGAGACTAAAGAGTCTTTACTTGAAGCCATGATAAAAATGAACGCGATGAGTGCTTAGTTTGCTAATGTTAAATTCCTAGGCTAAACAGGGGATTTTCTTATCGTAAACTCCTGGTTGTATCCGAATAGAGTACAACACAGCTTTTTCATACTAGAAATGTAGACACACCCTTTGTAATAGATTTAAAAATTGAAAAATGAATTACCACATCTTTGCTATTTAGTTATTATTACTAGACTTATCGCTTACATGAGTTCTATTTTTTTACTGATACTACTTTGGAAGCCCTCCTTTGATTCTATCAAGTATAAATATGTTATTGTAATTTGCTTTTTCGCATTTTGTACACATTTCTCTACCTAAGAATAAAATGGGAGGAATTTTGTTGACAGCATATTCAAAAGTGAAGCGTTCCATGAAGGCAAATTAAGAAGTCTGATTTGCAATTTTCCAGCCATTCTGATATGCTTATTTTGAAGTAGGGCATATTATTAATATTCCGTTTTGCTTTCTTCAGCAACGATAGTTTGAAGTGAACAAATGAAATGTTGGTAATGGTGGTTGGTGACAGATGCCATAGATTTGAACATTTCATTTGAGGAAGGGTGATGCGGGTTCTTGCAAATAAGTTTAAGAAATCCCACATTTGACTGAGTTGTCAGTTGTAAGCTGTGTAATATTCAGTTCTAAAGAGGAACGATAGCTGCTTAATGGAAATGTGAGGCCAACACATAAATTACTAAAAGTATGTCTATCAAAAGCCTAAAGTGGCAGGTAGGGGTTCTGGTTCTGGAAGAAATCACATCTGGACTGTGATCTACTATGTCCATCTGAAAATCAAAACCGAGAAAGTTTCTGAACTTCTACTTTTAAGTCAGTATTAATTTGCCTACGTAAGTAAAGTTTGTTTTTTGCGGTGGGAAAGAAATTAGTGAGATGATGTAGTACATGAAGGGGAAGTCGTTTTCGTTTATCCCATATGTTGCCTACAATTATAATACATATATGAATAAGCATACATCGTTTCTTCCTTCGATGATTTACAGTATATTTAAAAGAAAGTAATATTTGCCTGTGGCGGACATGCCATTTCAATCTAAAAAGGCTAAAGTTTTGCAGAGAAAATTTGCTTGTGAAATATTGACAGGTGTTTTGGTGAAACTGTTCGAGAAAGGGGATTATAAAGTTGAGGGAGGAATCATCATCGTATAATTTTGCAAGATTTTATGCTTTCTCCGGTTTTCAAATTATCATCATGCCAAGTCGACATTATTACACATGACGAAATCGCGTGAAACCTCAACATTGTTCGTTTTGTGTATCAAATGCTCCAATGGGTTGATATTAGGAAGAACTTAGGTAAATACGAGAGGATTTCAAAGTTTTTATTTGTCAGATGATGATGATGATGTGGAGGGAACACATTTCTATTAATTCCTTTCTAGTGCCAGATGTAGAATCATTCGTATTAAACTTTATTTCTTCAAAGAAACTTTGCAAAAGCAATTTTAAGTTTACGAATGTGTTTGCATCAAAAGATAGAAAAACAAGAAAATCTCAATTTAAGCTGTTTTTATTGACTACATACACATATATATAGCTGGAATGCATAAATATTTCTTAAAATGATGATTACATAAATTCATGCGAAATCACGATTAAAGATTTGGCTTTTACCAGAATGTACGATTTGTCGTAATAAATAGAATCTATGCATCTTGATAGCCGATGGTTGCTTTCACAGAGTACATTTAAAATGACTTATAACTTTAAACACCAATTTCTTCTTTTAATGATTGAATTGCTGTACTCAAGACTTGAATCTGAGCCTGTAATAAAGAGGAAAAGATTTAGATGAATATTTCAATAAAACTTTGAGCTAACACAATTACTTTAGGGAAAGTAGGCTAAATAGTTTTACCTTGGAATGTTTAATTTCCAATTCGGTCAAATCAATCAAGTTTTTCTTAAATGCTTGCACCCTCCGTGTCTTGAAATTTACAAGCTCTTCTTTAGCCTTGGATGATATAGCTTCAAACTTTTCGCATGCCTCTTGCTGCGCTTGCTCAGCCTACGAAGTTAAAAAAAACTATTGCACTAAAAATTAGATTAAAAGTTAGTTTTAAAAAGTTTTCGAATTTCTTGGAGAAAAAAATCTGGCAGATTTTGTGCACGCGTGCATTTTAGCAGATCGAGATAATTCTAAAGTTATTTTCTTCAAGCTGTTCGCTCTTCTCCTTGATCACCCATTTTTGAGATTCATTGTTATGACTAAGAAATAAAAACAAACTATAACTTTCAAACTTACATCCAGAACATCCATTGTCTGTTTTAGTCGAGATGTAGCATATTTTGCAAGGCAGCATGCACAAGAATAACATTTATATTAATGAGACACAGTTACATTGAGTTATACATTTTCCAGACTAAAATTTTTAGATTGAAAGCTCGGGAAAAAAAACTTTTCTATTAAATGGTGTTAGTGCTAGCAAAATAATGTAGCAAAAAAATTAGATGAAACTTCCAGAGACGGAAATTTGCAATGCAATTGGATGTAATGGAAAAAATATTCTTTATCCTTTGGAAAAGAAAAGTTTATTTTTGGAAGTGAAATGAATGATACTTACAGCACCCACTTCTCGATTCTTCGCTCTCGCTTTGTCCAGATTCTTATTTGCAGTCTCATAGTTGGCCAAGCACCGACGTCTCCGATACAAGAGATTCTTAGCTGCATTCGAGTCTCTCATGTAATACCGTAATGTGTCAGATAACTTCAAGTCCTCATCAGAAGCAACCCGATTTTCAACTTTCTACCGAAAAAAACAAGAATAAAAACCGACTGGGTTTTTACGTTCGATACACGGGGAAGCAAGAGAAATTAAAACTTTCTATCGAAATAATAAAGAAAAGCATGGATTTTTTTGTAGAAGTTCATGAGAACGAAAAAATCGTTTGATATGTCACACAGCATTTGCAATACTTTCTTGTATTTAGTTTAGTAGTTCGAAACGATTTTTATCGAATCAAAAGAAATGAAATGGGGGGAAAATGAAAGTTTTTTTTATGCTGACAAAAGGACTTCGTCTGTTGATTGTCCAAAGGATTTAATAAAACCGCCTAAGAGTTCTTTCTTGTTCTTTCCGCGAACACTAAGCTTCTCATTCCAACATGAAAAGGAATGACATTCAAAGAAAAAAACGGTTGGGTAAGTTGGAGATTCATCATTATCCCTAAATTGTTATTATGCATCCCGAAGCAAAATTTTCTTTGGAAAAGAAAAGTTATAATTTTTACAACAAAAGAACCTTTCAAAAACTTTTCTTACCTCTCCGGTATAAGATAAAAATATTCTAAAATTTACATCGTCCCGAAAAACCGGATGGGATGCCAAACGAGCAAGAAATGTCTCGTGCATTGCAACAGTTTTCTTGAATGTTGCTAAATATTCGCTGCAAAATTCAATGAGAAAGTATGAACATCAGAAACTCTCCAGAAAATCGAGTAAAGTCAAGTCACAAACAAAAATAAATTGTATTGAAACTCTAAATGCTCCATAAATGAAATTGAGCATTCTTCCGCAAATGAATCTGAAGATGGCATGTTTCAAAAGTGAAATCTATATTTCCCACAAAATTTTCTAACCCATTTTTCCTGCTCACATTGAAACCAATATCCATCTATGGAAATTATCAATAAACTTTCTTAACTTTACGCTTGAATGAATGTAGGACATGAACATACGCTTCCAACTCCTGTTTCATCTTTGCAAACTCCTCTTTGGTCATATTTCCTTCCCCTTCACCGAGCTTCTGCAATTTCTCCCTGGATGAATCAAAATCTGGCCGTGGTGGCGACGGTGGGATCTAAAGTAAAAAACAGTATGACTGTAACCATTACATTAAACCTATCTACCTATTTCTTTCTGAAAATAGCATGAAATAACTTTCGCATTCCAAGCATATAAACAAACGCAAACAAACATTTTGTGTGGAGAAATGAGCTCATTCAAACTAAATGAACCACAAATTCTAGTAATCGAAACTGAACATATATGGCGTATGTGGATGAAACAAATAGGTACTTACGATAAATCCGGCATATTCTTCATTTTCTTCATATCTATCGTGAAGCCACACAAACTCCTCGTGATTTCTCACCTAAGTGAATACAATATTGCAAAATTTTGTCAATCCTAAAGCTCTTCAAAAGATTTAAGAATACACATTTTGTGTGCACTTCATTCTGAACTTACCACACTTGACTCCTGTTTTTCAAATCCTTCCAATGTCGTCTACAATTAGAACGTAGCATTGAGTAATTGGGATTTTTTTAATCTAATAATTCATATGCATTGTCCAATGAAATATGTTACTCACTTTGGTTAACACCGTGAATTTTACTTTATTTCTTTCTGAAACAGCATCCGAAATTTCCACGACTAGTGCCTGAGGTACAGGTTCTTCACCATTTTCGGTTTTCAGCTTTTGAAGGTCACAAGAAATTCGGATATAATATCGGTCCATTTCAGCAAAGTCTTTATTGTAGTGGTAGTAGCAGATGCGGTAGTAGTAGTAGTGGTAGGAGTTGTACACTGTATCTAAAGAACGTGCAGTTTTTCTAATGAGGAATATAGAGAAAGAGAGAAAGGAAAGCAGAAGAAGAGAGAAAGTCGAAACGACAGAACAAAGTGGAAAGAAGGTTTAAAGGAAGTTAAAGCCTATACCGCTGATAATTATTGTCTCATTTGTAATTGATTAACTTGAATGGAAGACATACTTGTACATGTGAAGTGGAATATGTTATGCGAGAATCAGATGTATTTCATGAGGGAAATTCATCAAAAGAACAAAACATTTATTGGCAAAAACTAAATCTCGTCATTAATGAAAACAAAACCTAAAAATCCGTATAATAGGCACAAGTATGCTGGAGTCAGAAAGTATATAGACTAGTGATAAACAAATAGTAAGTAAAACTATATTTACGTCTTATTCTGAAACAATTTAAGTTCTACTTTCTGCTTTAGATCATTTCTTTTAAGTCAGAAATTGGCAAATGGAGAACTGAACCTTGGAACTGATGGAAAAATAAGTAAATCGGTTAATAAGGGTGTATGAATTCACATGAACAATAAGTACAGTACAAAATGGTGCCTCCAGAGCTTTTTAAAACAGCCAAACACGAAACCAGACAATTGCTTACGTTACCCACAGGAAAAGGAAAACATGCAATAGGAATATCAGCCTCCAAAGAATGAAATAAACACGAAAATTAAAAGCACTTTCTCCTAGCCCGTTCGAAACTAGATTGCGAAGGAAATAGTGATGACGATGACAAACGGTATTGGTAAGTTCACGTCGCACGATACAAATGGTTACAAATAAAGGTTGCAAATTATGACTATGTGGTCGAATTTTACAGGGAAAATGTGGGACAGGAACGTCAAAATGCAAAAAAAAATTATTAAATAGTCGAGTCCCTATTCCGTCCTTATTTTAAAGAAAATTTTAAGAATTAAAATCACGTGATGCTAGTAACTGTTTAAAATTTCCTAATTTGTCAATATTCTGTCAATGGAATGGTTAAAAGTAGGTAAGATAAAAGATTTTTGTTTTCAAAAATCTTCTTGCTTGCGTATGTCAAAGCTCATTCGTCAAAAGCAGCATAACGAGCTGCAATTTTAAAATTACAGAGAAAAGATAGCTTAATTAAGAAGAAAGAATGGAATATGTTTGAAACCTTGTGGGTATCTGGTTCTGGAGATGCGAGGAGCTCAGGACCGCTGTCAAAAGCGTTGGTTATCATTATGACTGATGATCGCGAAAGTAATGACAGTTGATCAAAAACGATTTTAATTAGAAGACGATTTGTTTTGTTTTGAGGAAATATGAACCCGAATAGATGACACCGTCAATGAAGAAGTGAGCACAAAAGACAAGTCAGAAATTCACAAAACGTTTTGTTAGACTTTTTCCAAAAGAATTAAAGGCACTACCCTTTTACTATGAACAAAAACGCAACATTTTTTAATTTTTAACAAGAATATTTACGTTAGTGTTCTGCAATTTCTGAAAGGTTCATTCAAATTAATGTAAAATTCAAGTCACTATTCATTACAGTTAGCACTTTAATCGTTTAAACTAGTACAAATGCATATAAAGGGGGCGTTTAATTATTCACTACGTAACATAGAACATGGGGAACGAATCATGCATTTAAAGAATTTGGTTCATTTTCTGAAACATTACATTTTGGGTCTACTTGTGAGTATCAAAACTTGAAATGTAATGAATTTTTGTATGTGTAATGTCTATGTGGATGTTAATAATAGTATCTTCAGTATTGATTATGTATTCATTTTTTGCATATCCATCTACAGAAATATAATGCGCCATTACTGCCAGTCCATTTTTTGGTATTGGTTTTGAGTTTTGACAGCCCAAGCAGCACGCATTTTAGTAGATGTGTCGTGTCAGGTTTTAACATAATTGCAACCAAAGGAAATAAACTGTCATTCAATAAAAATACCAGAAGAATAGCAGAATGAGTAAAGCTTGAAATTGAACACACACCTAGTCGGGCGTTTGTTTGGAATATCTATATGTATTTTAGTAATATATTTGACTCGCGGTTTTAACGCGAATAACTAGCTCATGATAAATCTAAAGCTCGATTCACTACAGCTGCATGCAATACAATAAAAGCCGAATTTGAAGAAAAAAGACTATGTTGAATAAGATCGAGAAAGTAATTTAATAAGTTTAAGTATGTGCCTGCAACGCTATTTTTTATTTTAATTAAATACATAAGCAGTAATCTATTTACAGCATATTCATGAAATATAGTCGTACTCAGTTTATGATTGCAAAAGTAATACTGCTACATACCCACAATTTTAATTATTTGCACATACATTTAAATCAATACTTGTTTAAGTCCTCATTAGCAAACTCACCTGCGAACCTGATCCCAACATTTTGACTGCAATTTAAATAGGTTAACTAGATTTTGATACACTAATCTCATTTACGGAAAATGCACCGTAGAAAACACAGTTTCATCTCACTTCACAACCACATTTGCTGAGCTCATCCTTACTTGAATGTTAATGGACAGAAAAGTCGTATATTTGTTTATTTATTTTACTTATTCCATATATTATGGGCGTATTCTCTTTTGCTAAAATATATATTTTATCAAATAAAAACTTTATAATCACGTTGTCGATGCTCGTTTCATCATCACATGATCCTATTTATGACACGAACATGAAAGAAAGATGTTTTCTCTTTGACTTTTTGTGACAAGTAGAAAATCTTCTTACATATGGACTTCTCTTGTATATGCAATCTCATACTAAGGAAGTCCTAAATAAACATTTCATGAAAGAAAGATGTTTTCTCTTTGACTTTTTGTGACAAGTAGAAAATCTTCTTACATATGGACTTCTCTTGTATATGCAATCTCATACTAAGGAAGTCCTGAATAAACATTTCGAATTATAGTATGAGTCGAAAAGCCTTGCTGATAACTACGTTATCAGCTTAGCTTCTTAAAATAATGTTTGCCTATACGAATACTTCTCATTTCATAGCATTATGTTCATACATGTGATCAGAGATCATTATTATGGCCATACAATAGGCATTTCTATTTTGTTAATGTAAGTTTTGTTACCAAAAACACTTGTGAAATTCAGCCGGCTCCTTCCTCATACACATGTTGCATAAAAAATTCCGATTCATACAAACTTGCATGTGTACGAAATAAGATTGTGCTTATTTACGTGAAATACTGGGCAATGTAAACCCACAGTTTAAGTAAATCTACGTAAGTCTAAAAAGTTGGCTGAAGCGCTATGAAGTGGTCGACAGCCGATATCATTTCTTCTGGTAATTTGCTACAACATTTGATTCACGAGTGGGGCACTGTACGGCAGCAGTTGTTCCTCACACATATTTTTGTTTGAGAGCTTCCTGAGTTTCATGAAAAATCTATTTTCGTTTCGAATGACTCATCACAAGTTTCATGTTTTTTCAATGTTTCTCTAGCCTGTGTGGTTTTTTATGGGACCTGCAAAGCAAAGCAACCAAAAGGCATTGTTGAGGCAATGATTATATTGTTACCACTGTACCTGATCTTGTATAGAACTTTTTTTCCTGTTGCTGTTGATGCTTTACCTTAATGAAAGAATGTTGTGTGTGTGTTTCTATCAGGTATACCAAACTATTTTACATGTAAAAGGCTTAAACCATAAGCAGTGGAGAACAGGTAATGAATGTTTCTACCCATTGTTGATTCAGTTCTTCGTTGAGGTTGAGAGTGTTCATGTGTCACTCTGTTCCTTTGTTTAATTTCATTTTCCTTGCTACGTGCATATATACCACATGCGTGTGCTATGAATTTTTTGGTGTGTGCGGTGCGTAGTGAAGTAGTGAAATAGGGATTTTTTAATTTATTAAAAAACTGCCCTGCCTGCTTTCCTTTTTATTCAAGTTCACATTATTCATGCTGGTGTGGTCATATTGATACTGCTATCAGACAGGGGAAACGTTTCTAAAAATTCATTAATATTAATAATAATCCATTTATTGAGTTTATGTTTAGTGATAGCACCTGTCCTCTGCTACACAAACATTGATAAAACGCAGATATCTCATTTAAATAAAGTGCGTACGTCAGTCTGAACCTGAACTATTACCTACCATTCTAGTTTGAGAAACGTGATATGATCACTAAGAGCAGTAGTTACAGTCTCCCAATAAACCCAAATAAATCATATTTGAGGAAGGTGTAGGTGGATTGGATTAAACTGGATCTAGATTGTGCTCTCCGGCTTTCGTGCTGCAGTGAACTAGATTTAATATCATTCATTTGAAATGACTTCTAAATGAAAATAGAGGCTTATTACAGTCAGAAAAATAAATGTCGCTTCTGGCTTGACTGACGGAAAGGAAATTCCCTGATAAATATTCATACGCCAAAGCGCAACTCTACAAAAGGGGAACTCATTCATGCCAGCTTACTTTACTCGTCAGCATCGACATCGACAATGTCAGCGATATTATCAGAAACTTTGTGGAGAAAATTGCGATCGTATCATATCACCAGAAACGAAGCCACGCAGCTTTTGGCCAAAGGGAGGCCAGGAGAGTGTATGCTGACTCAATATGGAGTTGTTGGATTTGTATATCTGTAACCCCATTATCCAAGGAAATCAACCGCACTACCACCGGCTCTAGGGACTGAGTAATGACTCAGGTTTGTTCTTGGAATCGTAATCGGGGAGACCTTTATAAAAAATAAATACGATTGAAAGTTAGCCCGAGCTGAACTAGACAGAGCGACTTTGCTATTTTTGTTTTGCTCTTGGTGAAACGACTACATTGCATTGTTTGCGTTGTCCGGGTGTCCAGTGGTGAAAACAAAAAAAAAGTTGGAACACAGTCATGTCTACGTCCATGCAACTTTAATACGAATAGGAAGTGTGGAAAGCAGCAAGCATCGTAGCCGGCTCATTTATAGAAAATATGTGATGTAAATGTACTTTCTCCAAAAATTTGAGGATGAGGGGAAATCAGGCTTAAGTTAGTACCTTCAGCTGATGGTGTTCGCGTCCTCATTCCCAACGCGTCGACATTTTAGTTCAGTTTTGTGTTCGCATGGAATAGTAATATGTAGTTATAATATATTCTTGAATGACATGATTTGATAGACTTCTCTTTGTGCCTTTTCGTTAGTTTTTTAATGGTCACCCAGTCGTAGCTTTTTGCAATTTAGGGAAATAGAAGTAGGTAAGTATTTATGGAAGAATGTCCTCCAAATATTATTGGATATAGTGGACGTAACATTAGCAGTTATAATTATATTTGCTCTGCAACTTGTTCTTATTGAAAAGGAACTGTAAAACAGTATGCATTTATCGACCCATCTATCGTCTTCGTCAAAGTAATTTTCAACAAAACTTCGTATTCGGGACCTTCGCTCAATCAGTTTGCAGAGGTGTTAATGCTAATGAGTGACTGCAGTTCTCTTTAGCAATGACATCAAAACTGAAAGAAATAATAATTAACTTAAGTAATGAATGAGCTTCGGGCAGAATAATTCAACTAGAAATAGCGTTACTTCAATTTGTTCCGCATAGTGAAGTCCATGTAAAGACTGTATTTACGCTAGTAAAAAAAGGCTTATTTGAATTTGACTGCACGTCACCTTGAATCATCTTTTTGCTAATTACATAGCACGGACATTAAAAGACAAGACGCGTACGGTTCAGTCAGACTTGTGATTAGTTTTACGAAAGCAATAAAAATAGACGTTAAGTGTGAATAAGGATAATTATAAGGTGACGGTCTGCCATTAGATTATCTTAAAAATAAGATTTGTTGTGTGCATTCCTCTGTGCCTTTTCAAAACAAAACGTCTGGTTAGTAGAGACCACGGATTTGTAAATAACGAAACAGAGATAAAGCGTAGGTATATTACAAAGCATATTTTTTCAAGGCGCTTTTTCTTGGATTGGGTTTAGGGATTAACTTGTCCTTTTTTCAAAGATAACGCAGTTATATGAGGATTATAAAATTAGAAATTAAGATGCGCTCAAAGACTTTTCGAAAAGAATCTTTTTAATTTTCATTTTATAAATGTTCATTATTGCTTCAGAGATAAAACACGATCATTCATTGTTCTAGGATGATATGAAATGATTATGTGAAAGTTTCATGTTTTGTATTTGTGCGAAGAAAAATGCCAAAAAGATTGAATACAAGTGTAAGCGATTTTTAAAGTGAGGATGATAAGAGAAGCGCATCACGCGTTGCACATTTTTTGAACGCAACAACGCGATGTGAAGCAAAATACTACTACATAACATTTTTATGTGCAAGAACTTTTGCTGTGCTAAAAAAAAGTGCGGCGCCTTTTATTGTTTCAGTGTGGGTGGTGGTGGAAGCGCCATCCTACCACATATTACTTTTTGATAAGATAAGCATCATCCAAAGGAAATTTTTAAAATGAGCTGTGAATCGTCAATCGCAGACTTAACGATGGAGGAGCTGGACGCTGCAGGCCCACAGGATCAGCTTATGTCTCAAATACAGGAGGTACGTAAAGGAACTCATTTGGTTGTCTTTACATTTAAGTCAGCTTTAAGAAGGAATCATGGTTTGCTTTGACTTGGCGAGGACTCTTATATATATCATTTCGAATTAGGGAAGTCAGATGAGAATCCATTGAATTGAAGCCCACGCTTAATTGTAAATTACTTAATAGCGGAAAAGTGAAGGGTGAGGTTAAGTCTATGGCTTAACGAGGCAGAAGAACTTTAGGGAGTTTGCCAAGTCAAAAACGCTTTTGTCGGCTTGGATGGACACAAGCTTGTGAATGAATGCTTATTAACTAAAATGGTCAATTGTTTGCCTCGTCTGCTTTAATGTTAAAGGAGGTTTAGAGTATAGGCTGGAGTTGAGGTCACTGCCACAATTACTGATACTAGCTTGGTCATAGGCTTTTGCACAAATTTTAAACTTGATTATAATTGCGTTTTTTGTCATGAACTTCATTGTTCAAGTGTAATGGAGCAATTTACTGCAAAGTTTAACATGATTAACTACCACGTACGCAATTGCAAGTCTTATAACTCACTTGCATTTTCTAAGGACGTAATTCGTAGAAAGGACGTGAGTATTCAAGATAGTGAATGTCTTTAGGATGAACCATGAAATTGAAATCCATCGCAATTTTACCTTTTTTGACAATGACAAAGCATTATTTTTTCCTGTGAGATCAAAATTTTTTTCTTAAAAAAATGTGTTTGCTTCTGAAGAAGTGTATGAATAAGCTATTTTCTCTTGAATTGTGAAATGCGCAAAGACATAAACACGATTCTTAATGTTCGTATTTTCAACCGAAGAAGAATGTGAATGTTTAAGTTACGCAATGCCTCCTCCTCATAAATTGAGTTCACCAGAGTTAAATTGCATATTTGAATTCGTAATATCGTAATTTTGATTTACAATTCTTGACAATAGTAATAGTCTTATTGTTTTCTAAGATGGAGGAGTTGGAGTCATGTAGGGCCTTCACTCGTGGGCAGTGTGCACAATAAAATTGTCACTTCGTTTTGAGAACATGGCTTTGGGTGGCCGGGATTGCAATATTTATGGCACCTTCAAAAGGGTACCTAGAATGAACCTAATTAGCTTCATGCTTTATTGTCATAAACATAATTTCGTAAGAGTAGGACCAGCAAAATAACAACAATCTCAGACTCAGCAGCTTGAAAAATGCATAGGGTGTTTTTAAGGTTGTCTCTCTTCAAAATTAGTTATTAATGCGAATGCAGTTTTTTAACTGCACTTCTCTACGCTAATTAGGGTGCATGCACGCAAAGGCACTTTAAACTTAAAGTATATTTTTTGCAAGGATGATCCGCTTCAACTCTGGCAAAACCAACTGGGAATAAAATTGACGTTTCAGCCAGCTTGCAGTTTACTAAAAAACTCAAATTATCTGGTGCAAAGTAATTCTACAAATATGAAAACAAGAGTAGCCATTTCAACATCGCCACCACATCACCATTTTTGAAAATCAGGACAAAAAAGCTTATTTTTTTTAGAAAAATGTAATGAAAATTGAATCTGAATTTGGAAATACCTTGGATTGTTTTTTAAACAATAACAGAGGTAAAGAGGGAAATATGCAGTACTAGTAAGTTTGTGCTCATTTTTCTCCAACATTTTCATGCATATTTTTGTTTTTGTTACACGAAGAATGCATTTGAGCAGTTGGATCATAATTGTGAT